>JAJONR010010741.1:0-28928 GCA_029582245.1 Solanum etuberosum
AAATGTTGTTTGGATACCAAGAAAAGACCAACTTAAAGAGGAAATATGTTACAAGCTGGTTTCAAAAAGTCTGGAGAATGCAGTCTCCAAAGTTAATTTGAGTCTTAAAATGTTGTTTGGATACCAAGAAAAGACCAACTTAAAGAGGAAATATGTTACAAGCTGGTTTCAAAAAGTCTGGAGAATGCAGTCTCCAAAGTTAATTCGAGTCCATAGATGGTTTCCTGATGATCCACACACATCATTTCATATGATTTCTACCTTTTTATTTTGGAGGGAGGTGTTGAGAAAGAAGTGACAAGAAAAAGCTTGTCACAATTTTCATCAAAAAAAAAGCTTGTCACAAGTAGACATATCAGGTCAATAAACTGTCCAATACCTGATCACCGACACCTAGCAGCAAGGCACTTGATTTCTGAAAGCTATTTCTGACTTCAGTTTCCAACAAATAATCAAGAAGGGTAAAAGATACAATTGAATAGGATTATGATCAACAACTGAAACAATACCTTATCTCTTCTTCAGAAAGTTAGGTGGAGGCAGGATTTGTTCGTATTTTGCCAGAGAACAGTAACTGTATAAACCAAATCATAACAAGAATGTTCAGCATACTCCTAGGCTCAAAGATGGACAACATTTGTAGCTAAGCTATTGCATCTTGCTGTCATATGGATCATGCTAGTTCTGAACACTGCAAAGGAACTAAGAAGCTAAAGCATCAGGTAGGTTTCTTCAAGTCAGTAATGCTGAAGTGACTAAGAGAGTTCAAGGGGCACTCTTTTGCCTATTTTCACAATTGGCCTCCTGACAACCCTATCAGCAGGAACAATGCACATATTGCTTAGGGAAATTAAGCTTACATAGTTTGGACCCTCCTACTAATGCTTTTCATCCCAAAAAAATTCTGCAGAATTTAATAATAAAAACTATCTCCTACATGCAAATACTACGTATATATCTCCAAGGGTGATGTCAAGAGTAAAGGACGAATTCTCAGAACTTCTTGATAGCAATTCTCTTATTGATCTTCCATTCCTAGATTTACATGGTCCAATTCAGAGAACTCAAGATTGAGATTAAGGTTAGACAGATTCCTCGTATCAACTGCTTGGGAGGAGTTGAACCTGGAAATGATCCAAATCTTCCAGCCCACACTTGCCTCAGATAACCTGCCAAGCGCGAGCTGCATGATCATGCTGGATTGTAGCAGGTGAATAAGAATGCCAACCAATTAAGGTTTTGAAAACATGTGGCTGAGGGTTGGCGGATTTCAGAGAGAAGGTGACATGATGGTGGCGAAGCTACTAAGTGCAGGGCAGACATTTAATCCAAATGGCAAAAAAGTTGCAGTTTCTGAGGGAACATCAAAAGATGGAGCATGAATCTTATGAAGGTCGAGACGAAAAAAGAGGTACTTAATACATGAATTGGAGGAGCCAGAGCTATGTTGCTCAACTGCTTGAGAGGAATTGAGCCTGGAAATGATCCAAATCCTCCAACTCAGACTTGCCTCAGATCACCTGCCAAGCGTGAGCATGATCATGCTGGATTGTAGCTGGTGAAGAAGAATGCCAACCCATTAAGGTTTTGAAAACATGTGGCTGAGGGCCGGCGGATTTCAGATAGAAGGTGACACGGTGGTAGGGAAGCTACCAAATGCAGGGCAGACAGTTATTACAAATGGAAAAAAGTTAAAGGTTTTGAGGGAACATCAAAAGATGGAGCATGGAAGCCTTATGAAGGTCGAGACAAAAAAGGGGTACTTAATCCATGAATTGAAAGAGCCAGAGCTATGTTGCTCAGATTCTTCAAAACCTTGTCGATCTGACACAATTTGGGTGTGGATGTGGGATCCGAACCAGATTTGGTCAAACCTAACTGGGTGCTTTAACTACACCTTTGCCTAAGAAGTATAGGTTGATAATTGATTGAGTATTTAGTTTGATTTTGGGTTTATGTAATATATATATTCACACAAAGTACTAGAATACTTTGCTACTATACAAGAGATATATTTGAATAAAATATTAAGTTCTTACAAAGAATTTAATTATACTAGCTTTAATTTAATAACTTCATTTAATTGTCAAGCATACACTTATATATGTTAGAATACACATTTATTAGTTATAGCCAAACACCCGTACCCATACTCCTATCCATAACACAAGATATTAAGTAGATTTCTCGTATTAAGTGAATCTAAAACATGGCAAGAAACATCCATAACATATCCAGGATGGAAGGCAAGATAAAAGGCTTATTTGCAAAAATCTCTCCACCATGGGGATCAATAAAAAACATAGATCATTAGGATATTGTCTTTTCCATAGTCTCATGTTGAAAGTATGCAGGAATACAAGTATAAAGGTACCCATGCAGGTACTACAACCGCTAGCAGAAGCAATCATATGTAAATCCATTTCACCTGAGAGTTTGTAAGAATGCAAGCTACGGTGGGAAGTTGTTTCTACCCTAACCACCAGCTTTCACTCACTATTATCTCATTCTTAACATTCACTATCCACATAATTCATCCTTGTAGGCAAGATAAAAGGCTTATTTGCAAAAATCTCTCCACCATGGGGATCAATAAAATACATAGATCATTAGGATATTGTCTTTTCCATAGTCTCATGTTGAAAGTATGCAGGAATACAAGTATAAAGGTACTCATGCAGGTACTACAACCGCTAGCAGAAGCAATCATATGTAAATCCATTTCACCTGAGAGTTTGTAAGAATGCAAGCTACGGTGGGAAGTTGTTTCTGCCCTAACCACTAGCTTTCACTCACTATTATCTCATTCTTAACATTCACTATCCACATAATTCATCCTTGAATGTTGAGGTTAAAGTTTTATCTCACTTGGCCAAGCTAGAGGAATTTTCAACATACTGCTTCTCTTCTTTTTTCTGATATAAGGTAAATACAAACATCCTGCTCTTTACCATAGCATACTTACTGAAATTGAGGAAAAAAGACATGCAAGGGATATACACACTTACATATTGAAGAAACAAGCTTCGGTGTGATTTGCGACACTTCAATCTAGTGGTCTTGCTAGATAACGAATGCACTTCAATGTAGAGCACATAAGCTGCAGAAGTAAAGAGTCCAAACATAAAGGCCCAGCAATATCAACCAGAAACAAACTAATTGACCCGACTGAAGATGAAGCTTACTAGATAGACCTGGTGCATCAAACAGAATAAACAAACCAAGAAATGTCATATACCTATTCAGACAGGTCAGTGTCAGATACACAGTTGACCACTTTGTGAGCTGCAATATCCTCATATCCACCTTGTAGGACAGATATCTTAAAGGACACCGAACATAGAAATACACTTCAAATGGTAGAAGTGTCCAAAGTTCCAGTTGCAGATGTCTCAGATAGACCTGATCTCAACCATTGAAGCCCAGTTTAAGCCATGAGACCCCTATGAAGATATCATTTCCAGCAAGCTAGATAAATGTTCCCAGTGTTATCTTTCTATAGCAATATACTTATCTTCTTTTCTTTTTCTTCTTTCTTAAAGCATTTAGCTTTTCCTTCACGATTGTCAATCTTTCACATAATGCTTGGGTATTTGAATATTCACCTACCAGTCCTCTCTCTTGCAGATCATTTAAAAGATTTTCACCCTTTGCAAGATCATTCCCAGAACAAAATGCATTGAGAAGAACCGTGAAGGTTGTAATATTGGGACACATACCCCTCTCTTTCAGCTCCTCATAGAGATCATATGCATCATCAATAAAACCACCAGCACAAAGGCCTGTTATGAGGACATTGTAAGCAATAACATCTGGCTTTGCACCATGAAGCTCCATCGTAGTTTTCAATTTTAAGGCCTCACAAAACTTAGAACTTTTGCAAAGTCCATGCATAACAGTTGTAAATGTGGCAACAGTTGGAAGTAGAGGCACCCGTAGCATACATTCAAGTACCAGCATTGCTTCCTCCATCTTCCCTCGACGCACAAGCCCTCTTATAATTGCACCCTCAGCTATAGTACGAGAGCTAACACCTAATAACTCCATTTCATCTTTTAGTTTGAATGCTCCCTTTACATCTCCAACCTTACACATACTAGTGATTAAATTGCAGTATTGTCTGTCAACTGGGACAAAACCCTCTTCGATCATTTTATGCAAGAGACGGTGTGAATTTTGGAAGTCCAATGTTCTTTTCAGTCCCTTAAATATCGAATTGTAAGTGTCTCCATCAGGAGAAACACCTAAGGTAGTCATTAAAGAAAGAAGATCAAGGGCCTTCTTCATCTCACCCCTTTCACAATATTTACTGATGATCATGTTGAATGTGAATTTATCTGCCACTATTCCCCCCAAGATCATTTTTATCATAAATTTAACCCCAATATCCAGCAGACTCGACTCACAGAATCCAAGAGTCACATAATGGCATGTTAATTTATCTGGAGTGTAACCTTTTTCTCTAAGTGACTGATATAACTTAGAGCACTCAGATATGTTCTTCTGTCTCGAATAGCCTCGTAAAAGAATATTATATGTAGCCAAGGAAGGCATTTCACTTCTCTCTCTCATTGTAGAAAAGAAACTACTCACCTTATCAATCTGTCCATGTTTTGAGTAACCATCCATCACCACATTCAGTGCCACGATATCTGGGCTAAGACCTTTCCATGTCATCTCATCAAAGAAGTAACTGGCAACCTTAGGCAAGCCACTCTTGAAAAGTCCATCAATAATACATGTATACATGACCCGGTTTGAAGAGGGGTCTCCTCTACTCAATGCTCTTTCCAACATAAGAATTGCAGGGACCAACTTATCCTTCCGACACAAACCAGCTAGGAGACTGGTGTAGGTACGACTATCAGGGAGCACATTAATCTGAACCATCTCATTGATAAGGATTAATGCCATGTGGAAGTGGCCTAACTTACAGATCTCAGCCAGCAATGAGTTGTAGACAACAACATCTGTCGCACAGTAAATTCCACGGAGCCTATCAAACAATCCAAGCGCCTCTGTAAGGTTTCCTCCTCTGCATATACCTTTTACTAAGCTTGCATAGGTGTAAAAGCTAGGCTGTCTACCCAAGTTAATCATTTCGTCAAACCAGGATAATGCTTTAAACCCTTCACCTACATTTCCATAGCAATCAATAACAGAAGTAAAAGCAGCAGAATTGGGAACAAGACCAATCGTATACATGTGACGCATGAAATCCTCTGCCTCTCTTACTCTTCCACCTGTACAAAGAGAAGATATCAGTGAGTTGCATATGAACGTGTCAGGAGTATGGCCTGTTTTGTGCATCATTGCATAGACTCTCATTGCTTTTAGGACATCCTGTTGCTTGCAAAAGTTGTAGATCAAAGTAGAGTATACAACATCATTTGGGAAAACTCCAAACTTGTACATCCTACATAATATTTCCATTGCTGTATTTAGCATTCCAGCTTTACAAAATCCATTTAGAAGTACAGAGTATGCAACAACATCAAGGCATATACCACTCTCAAACATATCCTCAAGTAACGGTACAACTTCTCCTAGCGACCCCGTTTTGCATATCCCTTCTAATAACATTGTATATGCATGCTGATTGAGAGATAATCCGCTCAGCTTCATCTTCTTGAGGATATCTCTTGCAGAATCCAATATGCCATGCTTGCAAAAACCATTCAAGAGAGCCCCATAACTAACTTCATCAGGCCGTAGACCTCTTGTTTCCATTTCAGTCAGTATTTCTTGAGCCTCTTTAAGGTTGCCTGCTCGACATTGCCCATCAATCAAAGCATTGAAAGTGATACAATTTGGTGAAAGATTGAGCTTCAACATCTCATGAAAAATCTTCATTGCAGCGTCAATCTTCCCCTCTTTCACAAACCCGTTAATAAGAGTATTATAGGTAATATGATTTGGAACAATCAATCTCTTCCTCATCTTCCTCAATACTAAATAGCCCTTAGCACTCCTACTCTTCCTGCATAAGTCATCTATAAACATATTGTATGTACAAACATCAGCTTCAAGACCCTTGGAATTCATGCAATCAATCAGTTCTAAAGCTGCTTTATACCTTCCCTTCTTGCAATACCAATTAAGCAAAGTATTATAAGTAACCACATCAGGGTTATAACCACTCTCTACCATCTTTGCAAGCAAACAATTTGCTCTCTCAACCTTCCCTTTGGCACAAAGAACTTGTAAAAGTATATTAAACGTACCAACATTGGGGCAAATACGTTTAACAAGCATTTCTTTGAAAAACGACCATACGGACTCAGCACTTTCCTGCTTCCCCATTGCTGCTAGAACCATATTACAAGTGTAAACCGACGGTTTAAATGATCGAGAACTCATCAAATTAAATACCTGAAGAGCATCTTTAAGTTCACCTTTTCTCACATAAACCCTAATTAAGATATCAAAAACAGAAGGGTTTGAACTGCAAATGCGATATGTATCCATAAGAGCACCAAAAATAGAACTTGACCCAACACCCATGTCAGATAAATGCCCCAAAATTGACTTAACGTAGTCATGCATTCTAGCTCTAACGAGTATGTGAGTCGTGATACCATACATATGAATAATATGAGTGAACTCCAAACCAGGTTGCTTAATAAACCAATTCAAGAATTTTAAAGCCATTTTCCCATGAACTGGCCTGAGTGAAGCCATTTTATACCCCATATGATTGAGCGAACCCCAGCGGTCCAGGGTAAGAAGAGAGTAAATGCTATTCTCCACTTCTTCACCTGTTCACATATATATAAAAAAAAAAACCTTCAAAAACACATAGATGAAACTGGATGATTTCTTGTTATTTGCCTAAACCTTGATAAAGGAAAGTAAGAGAGAAAGAGAGAGGGGGGAAGAGTACTTGCTGGGTTGGTGCTCACAGGATAATAATTTCGGGGGCGCTTAGTGAACCCCATTTGAGAGAAAGCTCCAGCTCTGAACTGTGGACGCATAGCAGCGATGGCTAATTCTGTTTTTTTTTTTGTGTGTGTGTTTGGTTACATTCTGTTGTTTCGTGTTGTGAAGGAACTTTATTGACTTGGTAGTCATTGAAGAAGGGTAGAGAAAATGACAGGGATAGAGATTTTTGGGAACTAGGTTGTTACAGGTCGGTTTGGATTGATTATTGGTCAAAATTAAAATCAAATCAATTTAATTGATTTTAAAATTATCACAATTAAATTAAACCAAATATAATATATATTAATCGATTTGGTTGTTATTGATTTCGGTTCGGTTTGGTTCGATTATTCGGTTATTAACCATAGACAAAAATAAAAAAAATAATTCATTCAAAACGTGAAAAAAGTGATAACAATCCATTCAAAACGAAAAATATTAGAATGACTGACATTACATAACTTTCGATCATTGAATTTACTATGAATAAAGCTTCAAAATTCATTATTTTGGCCTAGAATGAAGAGACTAGTGACATTTCCAATCCCACAAAGAATTGTCATATATACTCGTATATATGAAACTAATAAGATAAATGTTCTCACCTTGGGCACTTTTTCTTTCATAAGTAAATTATAAATAAATTTTAATGAAAACATATATAAGATCTTTAAAATTATTTATAAAAATAATATATTATGTATGTATGATAATAAAATATATGTATATAATTTGTCGGTTCTCTTCGATTATTTCTTTGGTTTTTTTCGAACAAAATCATAACCAACCCAAATACTATTGATTTTTAAGAATCTAAAACCCAACCAAACCAAATACAAATAAAATCAGTTAATTTAATTGATTTGGTTCGATTTTTTTTATTTGGATTATTTTTTATTCAAACCGTGAACACCCCCTGTAACACCTGGAATTTGGAAAAGAAGGAAAAATGCATTTTTGGATTGGTGTCTGTGTCTACGGGTCCCATCTATGGACCGTAGAAGTTTTACAGGCCGTAGATGGCAACTGTAGGAACTGGGGAAAATAAAATTTTAAATCAAAACCCCCAGTATCCTTTTTACGGTTCACCAGGACGGTCCGTCAACCTATGTACGAGTCGTAGGCAGGTCTCATAGGTGAGTCCCAGACTTAGTAAAATTTTAAGGGTTAAAGTTGGGTTCTACGGTTGGTATGTACGGTCCGTAGGAAGACCTACGAGTCGTACACAAGATTCCGTCAAAAGTGGTCTATATAAAAGGTTTTTGAAACTTTCTACGGTTGACCAGTACAGTCCATAGGTCCAAACGTAGGTCGAGTCCGACAGTTATTTCAAAGGGGCTTTTGGGTCTTTTCCTAATTGTTTTAACCCAACACTATGTCGTTTTACCTTCTACCCTAAGTCGTATATAAAGGTTTTAAACCCCCAAATTGCTCATTCTAAATCATTCTTCAAAATTCCCGAATTCCCTCCAAGTTCTTCCCCCAAATTTCTCTCTCTAAAACTACGAAAGAAGAATCTAGGGTTTCAAGATCAAGTCTCCAATTCACCATTTTTCTTGGGCTTAAAGAAGCAAGGTATGTTAGTATTCACATGTGGAGTCAGTTCCTCCATTGGATTTTTAAATTCTCCAATTTTACAAAGCTAGATTACCCAATCAAGGTTAGGGTTTTATTCAATACTCATGGTCTCTTTTCAATCTCAATCAAATCGATTGTTTTCTATCCATTTATGCATGAACTGAAGTAATTACATGTTTTGGAGTTAAAATTCATGTGAACTCCTGCATGCCCCATGAATTTTAGACTATGAGCATATGATTAAGTTTATGAACTATCAATTATGAAGTTATGAAGATATGCATGTCCTTTTTATGAAATTGATATGAGTGATTGAGGTTGCTTTGAGAGTAAAGCATCGATGTTGTTATTGTTAAAGGTTATTCTCACATGAAGGATTCATAGGGGTGAAAGGTTTTCTCAACTAAGTTTAAATCAAGATTTAAGAGTTATTCTAAATGAACTCTAGCATGGATTGGTTACTTAATTGTGCCTTTCCATGGATAATAAGATGAATATAATTAATGACTAATCCCTGAGATTTATGCTTAGCACCGAGTGGACTAGTGGCGATTACCTATGTCCCATAACTATGTGTCACCATAGGTTTGTATTAAATAGACATTAGCTAGTGGATCCACTTTAGCTTAAGTTTATGGTTCTTACCTTGACAAGTAAGGACATTTCTTTTCGATGTGGGATAGACATCGAATTCCATGTTATAGCTCACATGGTCTATGTCTGTTAATGACAAACTTTCCAAAATAACGAACTAAGGTTACTTAATAAAAGTATCTCACATGTGTTTTAAAGATGTTTAGCTTGCATTGACCATGATTATGACTCATGTTTCCTAACATGTTATTTTATGATTTAGCTTGGTCGTTGCATGTCATGTAAAGTTCCTTTTAGCATGATTTCATAACTCTTATGCATTTCTATCATATTTGGTACATTTCATGTACTAATGCATAATTGTGCCTACATTGTTTCACTAATGTAGGGCCCGACACTCCTATTCTGCACACTCGTGGCTAGTTGATCCTTTTGAGCTTTTAGAGATTGGTGAGTCCTCATGTTCCGAGGACCAAGACTCTTTATTGCTTTATGTCATTTTTGTTTCAGACTTGTATGTGATGTGTGGGTTACGTCCCAATCACTTTCTGTATGATGTATTAGATGGTTTTGAGACTTATGTTAGACTTTCGTTTTTTTGTCAAACTCTTTCTGATATAAGACTGTCTTTTTCAATTCTTTAAATTCTATTATCTTGTATGATGTATGTTAAGTGGCTTGTGTAGGGCCTCTTGGGGTTCTAGACGCCATGTTACGTCTAGGGTATACTTTGGATCGTGACACCCCCAATTGGGAACAATTCGTTAGGTGTACAAGATTGCTCGAGTTTAGAAAAAAATGGTATTGCTTAAATTTAGTGAAGAGTTTAGAAAAGTTTTATAAGAGGTAGATTGTGATTTTTGTGTCCCTTAAATAAGATGCTTGTATTGATTTACTTATTTCACAATTTTGTTTCTTGCATACTTGTATTGATTTACTTATTCCGCAATTTACCTTCTTGCATAGCAACTTAAAAAGTCTAATTTTTTTTTTGATAATTAGGTGCAATTAATTTATATAGCCAAAAATATTAGATGTTTGGTGTTGTTGCAACTTCCTGAATGTGAAGATTTGCATATGTACTTATAATGGTATTAACTACTTTTTCTGTCCACTTTTATTTGTTATATTGCGATTTTCGAAAGTTAATTTGACTAATTTTTAAAGTTAAATTAGATTATATTAATTCGATATTTTAAACAAAAAAGTTTAGATATTCAAAAACTATACGAAAAATACTATAAATTGCATTTTTTTACATATCAATATGATAAAAAAATACATCATAAAATGTTAGTCAAAGTTTTATAGTTTGACTCTAAAAAATGAAACTATGACAAATAAAAGTGGATGGAGATAGTAACATAATAAGCATTGACCTTTTGCACCATTTCTATAAGATAGTCTTATTACTTATTTATCTCATTATAATTCAATTACTACTATCATAACAATACTTAGGAGTGTTTGATTAGGAGATAAGTTATCTTAAAATTATAATGTAGAAATTAGTTGTATATGAATTAGTAATACAAAAGTTATTTTTTATTGGTTGTTTGATTCATTACATTAAAATTGAATATGCAAAATATCATATAAAATTTATTTATTAAACTTAAAAGTAATTAGTTTACCATTATGTGCTTGAATTCTCGACCTTTCATGATTTCTCAGGAAAAAAAGATAAACATAATTTTATTCTCTTGCTACTTTATCTATTACAATTTATATCTAAAAAAATTAGTTATTCTATATCGTTAATGGTATAAAATAATACACAATTTAAATTACAATCAAACATTTTATGTCATAATTATTTTACTTATATATTGTACCAATGACCCTTAATTATAATCCATATATTAATTACTTTTTTCATCCTAATTTAAGAAAGAAAATACATACATTTTTTAAATTTAAGTAATTGTTAAGACTTTAAGCTTATCAAGAAGAGATATTGGAAGTTTTACTTGGGGAGAGTACAAATAGTTGAGTGAAAGTATTCCTTACAATTTGTGATAAAATAATGGAAATATGGAATTTTCCGGCGTGTTCATTCTTCTCCGACCAGCATACACATACAATTATGCCCTCATTGCTTTCAGGTCGGATACTCTATTTTCCCAAGCTCTCTGCAACTTCTTCTTCTGAATCATATTCCAGTAAACAAGTGAAATTTCCAAAGAAAAACAGCCAAGATACAACAACTTCTGTTCGCCGTGCAGGTAAAATCACTAACAATTCAGTGGCAAAAATGTTTACAGAAGCGACCATTTGCCCAATTTACACTTTGACAGGTTATCCAAATTAGGCGTATTGCCTGATTTTACAGTCAGTATTTAATCCTCAAGACTAACTTCATGTTTCTGCTTCATATCAAGATTCGGGCAACCCTCTAAGGAAAACCCACAAGTTGAATTTGGAAGTTTCTCCTCATAGAGCTGGTAATCTACTCTAGTTTCAACCTTTTAATGAGCTAATGGAATTGTAAAGTTTATTTTGTTTTGCGTGTAAGTGAGGGGCTTTTTTTTTTGTTTTTGTTTTTATTAGTGAATGGTTCAGTTGTTTGTTTATTTGTTCCCATCTGTATCAATATGTCTCGTGTTTGTATTTTACAGTGTCTGCAGTTAGATTGATGCGTATAGAGTTTGGTGGTGCATTTGCTGATCTTCTGAACGAGCAAGGGAAGGGTTCAGGGGATAATGAAATGGGATATGTTGAAAGAACTCTTGGCTTTCGCACTCGTGACTTAGACGACAGAGATTTAAGACTGGTTTCTTTCTTTGCCTTTTCTTCACTACCATGTAATTGATTGTCCTTTGAATTCGCTTCTGACAATATCAAAACACTGTCTTTATGGATTTCTTGAAATGTTTGTATTGTAGGTCACGGAGGTTGTTGGAGGTACCATTCGCTGGAGAAGATATCTTGATCACTTGATTCTTTCGTTATGCCACGATGAGCGTACATTCAGAAGCATGGAACCTCTTCTAGTACAGGTTTATTTGTTACTCTTTTTGAATTCTTTACTTTTAGAGCATCTGATGACTGATGGAATATATTTTTTGTTGCCATGGTTTGAGTATTAAAAAACCTCTTAAATAGCATCTATTTGAAGTTAATATTTAATTACCAAAAAGAAAGGAGAACTCATTAATTTCTTTTCCGAACGAGGTTATTTCATTGATGGTTTGCTTAATTGTTAGAGACTCCTCTAAAATAGCATTGATGTGAATTGAATTATTAAAAGGAAAAGAGGAGCAGAGTTTCTTTATGAAGCAATATTACATTGGCAAATATGACTTTTAGAGAATTTTTTGAGTTGTATCAACCATCTAGAACCAATATTAATGTAAATGAGTGACGATGATAGAATGCAATCTTCGGTTTGCTATGTGTCTTCTTAGTCTTAGCAATGGTTAGTATGATGTTGATTGATGAGGTTGTGTCAAGCATAATGTAATTGCGGGAGTTAGAATGTCATTGTGCAAGAATGATTTATTTGGTGTGAGTTGGTAGTTCATAGAAGCATGGTTATCACTCCAAATAGAGTATACATTACCAGTGCATTTATTTTCTAGAAATATAGAGGTGTAAGTTTTAAAAACTAAAATAATATAAAATCCACCATGAGGTGTATGCTCAATGCTAAAAAAAATCACATCTCAGAGGCTGAAATGCTAATGCTATTTGGTGGTCTATCCTATTAATTGGTGCTGACTTTTGAACGTTCTTTGAGTTAAGCACTTCATCTCTATGGACCTTGACATGCACTGCAGAGCTTAAAATTGATAGGACCACTTGGGAAATTGAATGTGTCGGACCTGAAAGTTTCCTCTTTTCTTGCCTTCTGCGTTCTGTCCTTTTAACTTTTGAATTTTGCTTGGTCATTTATAATCCCCCTCAACTGATTTTTTGTTTTGAAAATGTTGTTAGATTCTTCGAATTGGTTTCTATGAGATCACCAAGTTAGACATGCCACCTTATGCTGTTGTAGATGAGGTACATTTTATCTTATTACTTTGGTCTATAATGGTTGTTCTCTTTTTACTAAGTTATTTGAAGAAGCTGATTTGAAGTCTGTCAAGAAAGATGGATGTGATTTTATTTTCTGTTGAACCTAGAAATGAAGCTGCTGGTATAACAAGGTAATGCCTTTGAGCGTTCAATAGAGCCTTTGCTTGCCGTATTTTTGAATGAAGTGAGGGAAAAGGAAAGATAAGATGCTTGATGACAGGTGAGGTTGGTCTAGATGAAAGAGCACTCCACTTTCAATCAATAGGTTGGAAGTTCGAGTTACAAGAGGAGAAAATTGGAAAAAAACCACTATTGACCCCTGGGCTGGGGGTGGTGGGATTTGTGGGGGATGGGGGTTCACCATGAAAAAAAAAAGATGCTTGATATTTTGGTAGTCTTTCCTTATCTCTATGCTAGAGACAAATTAGTATGCACCCAGCAGCTTACACCTGCTTTTTTCTATTTAAATTGGATATTTAGTGCTACATTAGGAAATGACTCACGAGTAAAATTTACATTTCGATAGCATCCATTTGAACATCCTAGAATGAAAAAGGATAAATTCATAACATCATTTGTGCACCTCGTATCTCTTTGAAAATAAACATCATCTCTTTTTTGTTTAATTTGATAAGTGAGGTGAACATTTCTTTTATGCAAAGTAATGTAAGTGTACATTTTTTGGATGTTTAAATCTAACTGCAGAGTGTAAGGCTCGCAAAGGTTGCTCTTAGACCAGGTGCCGGTAACTTGGTTAATGGGATTCTCAGGAAACTAGCAGTCCTTAAGGTATGTCTTCTATTTTTCCATCAGCATATAGGATCTAACAATAAGGAATCTACTGGTTCCCTGATTCTTTTCATGTCTGCAGGAGAGTGATTCCCTTCCAGCAGTGAAAGTGGATGGTGATGATCGTCAGCAAGCACGTGGCCTTGCCACTCTTTACTCTCATCCAGTTGTACGGTTGAACTGTTTCTTCTTTAAATCTTTTGTCTTAGAGAATTCAGCTCTGATATTATAGCAACATGTCCCGTACCATGAGATTCTCTTATGATTTATCACTCTGATTGGAGATAAAATAATGCTTGGGTTAAATCCTGTGGATTTAGCTTAAGTTCTAGCTTGTCTTTGTGAGAACTTGTCAAAAATGACCCTCATTTTGTTGCACGCTTCGAGAATTTTCATGATACTCCAATTATATGGTAATCATATCAGGCATCTTTTTCACTATGCTTTAAAACGTCACAGATTATAGTATGCTAAGCATCGACAAACAGAACTAGAATTCGTATGACTATCTTTTCACATCTCTTAATCTTTCTTCTATTTATTGCTTTCCTATGTTTCTAGTGGATGGTAAGAAGATGGACAAAGTATTTTGGACAGGACGAAGCTATTAAGCTTATGACATGGAATAACAGCTATCCCAGCTTCAGTCTAAGGTATATGATGAAATTTTTCTTTCCTCTTTTACCCTTTCTCTGGATGATAGTGTGACAGTTCTGTGTTCAAATCGTCTTAACAAAACTAGGGCAAATACTGGGAAAGGTTTGACAGGGGCTGATCTCGTCTCAAGGCTTAACATGTTGAAGGTAAGATTTCGATGCCTTTCATTCCTTGCTGAAATCATAGGATCACTTCTAGACTCTCTCACTATCTCTAATGATGTACCTTATTCAAACTCTAAGTTTTGATGTCTAGTTGACCAAAAAGAGGCAAATAGATATCATCCATCACTAGTTAAGATTTTAGGATTTGAATAGAAGTCCATCATAATGGAGTCTTCTTCAGCTTTTTTTACAAAATAGGATGAGTGTCCTAAATACTAGTTGTGACCATCATATTAAATTTTATGAATTATGCTGCAATATTCTGCATTCGTTTCGTGTATTACTATTATTCATTGTGTTGCCTTTCTTGAACTTCAGGTCCCACATGAGCCTTCTCTATACTTGGATGATTTTGTTCGTCTAAAAACTGGAATGCAGGTATGACTTCAAAAGCTTGATAAGATCTTCAAAGTGTGTTTACTATATGTCCATATTTATGACATTGATATAGATTTTTCTATGTTGATATCACTTCATTAGTGATCGGCATTTAGTTACTTATCAAGAAAGAGACCAGAATGCGTGTCCGTTACTTTTTAGTTCTCAAAATTACCACAGAGACTTGATTTAAAGGTAGTGTCAACTGTTGTCATGTGAGGGATAGCCTAGTGCAAAGGATCCTTCACCTCTAAGGCTCTAACAAAGAGGTTGGAGGTTTGATTCACCAAAGGAGCAAATTGGGAAACGGACCACCATTGACTCTTGAGTGGAGGGGTTTGTCAGGTGGGGTTTACCAGATCAAAGAAATAGAAAAGCTAGTCTCAACTGTTTCTGCTATGGTACTGATTCTTGTTATGGACAAAGTAGCTGGAAAAAATGGAGAGACGAAATCACTTACTTAATGTAGAGTTGTAGATGACACCAAATAATGTTGATTGGAAGTATTCCATGTATTTTAATGTCTTTTAAAAGTTTGACCTGGTTTTAAATTTAGCTTTGTATACGCAATTGATGTGTTTTGCAGCTCAGTTGACTTTTTAAAGTCTCTTCTTTCAGAATGTTATACTGGCTGGGTTACTAAAAGAAGGCTTCTGTGCAGTCCAGGATGAAAGTGCCGGTAATCTCCTTATAGAACTCAAAATGTGGAGTTATAATAAATGTGTAGTTGAGTATGTTGCAAGAGATTCCTTGCATTTTCAGTTATCCCTTGACCCTGCCTTTGCATACAACTATTCTTTCGGCGGGCTGGGGGGGTGGACGTGGGTGGGTTGATTCCAGTTTAACAAAGCTTTGTAAACACAGTTGTTTTCATATGCTCTCCCAATTAACATGATTAAGGAAGGAGATTCAGCTTTCTTTTTGATAACTTGGAGCATTCACATGTCTATATTCCAAGGATCATAATCTAGAGATTGAGCTATTCCTCACAGGGATGTTCAAACATCAATTAACCGTATTACATATTATCGTGAAGATAAAGAAAATTCCCTCTGTGCTTTCCATTTGTTAGTAATTTTCTATTATTATTTGCTTAATTTGAGGGTGTCTCCACTTCCTTTTACAAGTTCTATACAGTGGCAATTACTGTCCATTTACTGAAAAAATGGATTGGCATTTTGTTGGTCGTTGACTTGTATATCATTTTACGAATGCGATGGCCTCGTTGAGATAATGCATTTGTTGATACTTGAGTTTGAAACCTGTAAAAATATCATAGATAGTAAAAAATGATATGAGTTTTCATTGACATAACAACCCTAATTACTGCAGGATTAGTAGTCTCTATTGTTGATCCACAACCTGGTGAGAACATTATTGATTGTTGTGCTGCTCCAGGAGGGAAAACCTTGTTCATGGCATCCCGTTTGAATGGCCAAGGTAACCTTCATACAAACTTTGCTCGTCAGATCTGACGGCTGAAAGCTTTTAGAGCAGAAATTACATGGAAAAATATTGTCTTTTTACATATTTTGGGAGCTAATTAAAGGCAAGATCTGTTCTCACAGGAGCATAGCACATGCAGAATTTAAATTTGTGTATTCAATAATGAAATAAAACATAGGTAGAAATGCCTATCCTGGAAAAGTAGACAATTATGGTGTCTGGTATACAAGCAACATATTCCCTTGTCCATCACTACAACAACTAACCTCAGTCCCAAGCAAGTTGGGTTCCATCAGTAATTGCATTTATATATTGTTGTCTAAAAGTAACTCAATCAAAAGGTAACAGGTCCAATGCCTGGTAATATCTAACTTTTTCTTTTGAGAGTTTCGGAATCAAGAGGGCTGGTCGTATTTTTTGTTTTACAACTGGATAGACTCTGCTTTTTACTATTGATAACTGGTCCAATGCTTTGTTAAAACATGGCATATTGTTAGCATTTTCAGTGGCTATTGTCACATAGTTCTTGGCCAGCATTCTGGTCATTAACCTTTTCTTACGTATATAGAGTTATGTTTGTTGACTCTTTAACACTATACTTTAGTGCTTTACTTGTTTGTCAGGTAAATTATTTGCTGTTGACATAAATGAAGGTCGATTGCGGATACTCAGAGAGACAGCCAAGTTGCACCAAGTTATTGATGTTATCAGTACTATCCATTCTGATCTTCAAACTTTTTCTGTAAGAACTTTCAAGTTCTAACAAAAACACATGGTATTTTATTGTCCATCTGCTAATCCCTGGTTTAACTTTTAACAGACGGATAAAGTCGTAGAATGGGATAAAGTCTTACTGGATGCACCTTGTTCAGGGCTTGGTGTTCTTTCAAAGGTATTTTCATTCAAAGATGTATACAATTTTATAGTTTGATATAAGCTTGCATGGTCTAAAAGTTTTGGTCCTTTATTCCTCTTTCTTCTTTTGTCACGTTCACTATTCTAGCTAGTTGTTTCTATTGTTCATCCTTCTTTAAGCCAGAAGTGGTAGTATAGCTGGGACATTTGAAATGTGAATTTCCTCTTTGTTTTGAGAAAGCGAGCAGATTTGCGTTGGAATAGGAGACTGGAAGACATGGAGCAACTTAAACATTTACAGGATGAGCTTCTCGATTCAGCTTCCAGGTAAAACCAATAGTTCTTCTTAATTCATAATTTAAGTGTAACCTTGACCTGAATTATTGTTGCCAGTGAATTTTATCTTTTACAAATATATTGAGTAGCTTTTTCCTAGTAATGTTGGTGACTGGTGAGGATAATGCAAGTTCTGAAGTGGATAAAAACAAGGCGCATATCTTTATAAAGATTTCTCCTACTGAGGAAAAGAGAGTTGGAAAATGAGATGAATAATCTGGGTTGGTGTTAGTTATAACTCAATTTGCCTGCTTTATTAAGTCAAGGCTGGTTAAATTTTTGACTGCAATTACATGTACTTCAGTCTGAAATGCCTCTAGGTTATATGCATTATGTTTGAGCTACTATATTTACACATGAACATATGAGGTTCTGTTCTTTGTTTCCTTTCTCCTTATGTGTTTTTTCTGCATCTGCAGGTTGGTGAAGCCAGGTGGAGTGCTAATATACAGCACATGTTCCATTGACCCTGAAGAGAATGAGGAAAGAATTGAAGCTTTTCTCTTAAGGCATCCAGTAAGAAACTTGATTGAAGCATGTTAATTGCTTTGTCTTTCAGCTCTAAAGTTGCTTCTTTCATAAAAATCAGCTGCAGCATATATATTATGCTAAAAAACCGTTTCAGGCATTAAGAAGTGAGGACTTGCTTCCTGTTGAGGCTGTGGTAAATGTGACTATATGCTTTATGTAGAAAACATGTCTATATTTGTCAAATAACTTTCACCCAATGGAAGACAGACGAAATATTGAGGAAAAAAATGGAAGTGAAGAAACTGACGTGTCCGAAATATCTAAGAAACTGCTAGCGTCAACCCTACTCTAGCATCTTGCTTCCATATATATTTTCTTTCATAATTTTGGGATCGTCCCACGTATTCTCTCTGGTTTATAGATAAATTTATCTTCTAGTCTAGTTTCTATTCCTGCACATTGGTCCAACTGTCACCATCATTTTCTATTCCTGCACATTGGTCTGACTGTTACCATCATTTTTCTTGCAGGAATTTGACATTGATCCTGTGAACAAATATGTACCGGAGAATTTTGTTACTAACCGAGGTTTCTATATGTCTAATCCTGTGAAGCATGAACTAGATGGAGCCTTTGCAGCTCGTCTGGTTAGGTCTCAATAAATCGAGAATGAGGAGCATTTTTCACAAATTTTTAGTATGTCGTCAAAAAGCATCTTTAGGACAGAGGGCTCTTTTCCACAGTTTATGCCTTTCCTTTCAGCATGAGAGTCCAGACCGTCTCTTGTCACATATTTCTCAGGTAGAGTGGGTCATCAGTTTAATATTCATGAACTCCTGCTCGACTTACTTCTTCTGTAAAGCATGTTTGTGTCAAATAAATGCATTGTTGAATTGTATGACCAACGCATAAAACTCGAGTTGTTAGAGAGAGACTTGAACACAAGACCTCTACTTACTCCAGTACCATGTTGAATTGTGCAACCAACTCATCTAAAAGTTAAAGCTATTAGAGAAAAAAAACACTTTTATTTACTTAATTATGTCTTCAACATGCCTAAGCTATAATTTTTTCCTTCAATAATTTCAGTCTTCGGGTTTGAGAGCTCAAAGGCCATCATCATGTAATACAGCAACCATACAAGTTAAAAGCATGCCGCGACAAGATGAAATATCATTTTATATGGCATTCTGGTGGCCAGTTGCTGAAAGCTGAGATGCAGAGGCCTCACACTGTTTGCTCTCGTCCACGAGAATCTGAGGTGTGAAACATCTCTAATGAATGACTAAGGTGAGTTCTAAGGCTTTTTCTTCGCCCTTTGCAGAACCTCTCTTGTGTTTATGGGTGTCTCTTCATCTGCTGGGAAGATTCGCAGAGGACAAAATTTGAAGAGGCAGGATTGTAAGTTTTGGCTACATAATTATACGTATTCCCAACTGTATTCCTGAATCAGAACTTTTTTCTCAAGGTAAAGAATATATATCATGAAGATTTAATCAAGAAATCTTACGTACCCTCGAATTTTTTTAATATTTGTTTACGTATGATTTAGTTGCATACTTAAAAGATAGCCTATAAAGTCACGAAAATGATTAGATAATTGGTTTATGTGAAAGCACAGAGAAATACCTGTTATGAACTGTCTCGTAGTCTCAGAATTTCCTATGGTGGTCTAGATCACCACTTACCCCCTAATGGAACAGAACACATGAGTTTTTAGTTTTTAAACTTTCATATCTTTGAGTTCAATTACTCTAACAAAGGTACTATACTATGCTCTAACCATTTCATAGACGGATTGTTACAACAGGTATTTTAACTTTTAACTTTACGGGTCCAAGTACTAATATAAACTAGACTCACATCATACATCATGTGTGTTGCAACTTGCACGTGTATATCAAATTATGTAATATACAATCTTATTAAAATAAAGTTTTGAGTAAATAAATATAATGAATGAAAAAAGGATAAGTTTCTCTGTTGCATGAGTGATTTATTTGTCCATGTTAAGATGATTGGATTTCATTTGAATCTACTAATCAACAGGGTGTTATAGTAGATTATCCCTTTATTTATTATTTCTTAAAGAGTGTGTCAAGGTCAAACATTGACAAGTAAAGATGGACGAATGGAGTAATATATAAATAAATTTATTAAGAATAAATTAATAAAAACATCTTTTACTTTCTAGAAATGAGTAGTTTTCTTAAGGAGTGTGCACCACTTAGGCCTCATTTGTTTTCATTAAGATTAAGACGTCTAAATCTGAATGCATATCTGAATGATTAAGATCTTGTTTGTAGATCCGAACATCCAGTGATTAAGACCGTTTGTTTTTATACATCTGAATATATATATATATATATATATAACAAATTTATAAAGACATCATCACCCAATTTCAACAACACATTTATGAAGTTGTTTTGCATTTTAATCCAATAAAACTTTGACAATAAATTTTATCAATTCATGAGGGGAAAAAAGCAGCAAAAACAAAAAAATTAAAAGAAAATAATTTGAATTACTAATAAAGTTTGAGAAGGGGTTTGAATATTTTTTGTTTCAAAAATAAAAATGTCTTCACAATTTGATTCATTCAAGACTCTTTCAGACTTATTAAAAGATTTTTAAAACATGCAAATTGAAATGATGAATTGAGTAAAAGCATGCGGATTTACTGTAACAGTGTGAACATCAATCATATTATATTAAATAATTTTCATGCAATTACTATTATATTATATTAGAGACTGTTACAATTAAACTTAAGAAAAACGTCTTCCCACGTAGAGTCAAAGCAAAATTTGGAGTTTAGAGTCAATTTTCTTCTTCTTTGAAAATGTAATTAGTAATTACTTTGACAAGTTTTACTAGTTGAGATGAGATATATTTATTCGATTGGTCTATGGATTTGTTATTAATTTGGACTTAGTAATCATAATATTTTTCGACCAACGAATAATGACCCTTGACTAGAAAATAGAAATTAAAACCACACTCAAATATTCAAGTCGTTTAGTATAAGCAGCCAAACACACACAAATATGCATGTCATATTAATTATTACTATTATTTTTGGCTGAAATGAGTTTTTAATATTAAACAAATGTTGAGTTTCAAGGAAAATGGAAAATTTAATTTAAACGACTTTAAAAGTCGCAATATTTTTTAGGTTTGATTTGGGTTTTAATTTGAAAAAGTAACAATATATGGTTTGGTTCGTATATAGGCATGGTTGAAAACATACATATCGATGTAAGGTAGTTTTTTTTTTTTTTTTTGACTTATTGGACATCCATAAAACAATATGAAAATAATTTAAGATTAATTATGAGAGTTAAATTGATTTTGCAATGTAATGATATTGAAATAAATCACATAAAAGGAAAGATAAATGAATATAAAAACAATAAAGTAATTGAATTGTGCATTGAAAATTGAGTCTTGATGGCCTAAGAATAGTGCATTTGCGTTAGATTATACCCAAAGTATGCATCAAGAAAACTAATCACCTCATATTTGATCGTAGCATCAATTATTTGATACCAAAAACTAGTCCTTTTGATCATGCATGACTTGGGGGCGTGCAAACATCAAATCGATTGATAAACTAAATCAAAAAAAGTGTTATTGTTTATTGTTATTGGGTTATTAGGTTAACGGTTTTATAATGGTTTTATAAAAAAATATATATATTGGGTTATTGGTTCGGTATTGATTTTTAATATCGGGTTATTGGGTAAACCGATAACTAATTAAGACTATAGTAATTTACTACGTTTACCTATACATAAATATTAAATATTAATCTCAATATCTTACTAGTTATGTCATTGTCATTTAGCCTTCAATTCATACTTCACTGTGACTTTGAGTTCACAACTTTACATTATACAAACCGTCAAAACCTAAAGTAAGAACCCTATTCCTCTTAATTTCTCTTTGTGTTACACATGTATAGTTATTTTCATGTTTGTTATTATTGTTTCTATTTTATGAGCATTTGTAAAGTTACATTATTGTCTTGTCGCATCAAATTTATTAGAGAAGTCATATATTTGTTTTATAAGCATTTTCTTATTGGTTAAATCGAAAATCAAACTTTATTGGTTTGATTATTGATTTAGCGTATTTAAAATCAAATACTAATAAATCAAACATCGAACCGACCGATGCACACGCATGCTATGGTTAGATCTTTAAAATCTATTCATATTCAAAATTTGTTAAGCTTTTTGGGCACATTCTAAATTTGTTAATATTTCTTTCACCTATTTAGATAATGTGATCTCCCATTGGATAAGGATGCATTGGTGATTAATTAGTAGGTTCGTAATACCATATAGTTGCACAAAAAAAAAAAAAATTGTAGGCCATCGAGGGCTGACCCAGAGGTAGTCGAGGGGGTTCACCCGAACTTTTTCGGTAAAAAATTATATTGTATATAAGGTAGTTTAAAGAATTTTTATGTCTATATTGATTTTGAACCTCCTGAATGTAAGATTAGAGGTTGATTTAGTGGTTGATGTATTCAACACTCACCTCAAGCAGTGGCGTAGCTACATGGTTGTCAATGTGTCCAATTGAACACCCTCTGTAGGAAAAAAAATATCGTATATACAAGTAAAGTGATATACGAAATTATTAAATAACATATTTTGGACACCCTTAACACAACAAGCTGTTGTAGCCCAGTGGTTTAGATGTTTGGATTGAGATAGTGCTCACGTGTTCAAATCTCACTAATTCTACTTTTTGAAAAGAACTTTTGTTGTGCTATTTCTAAATACCCTGCACTACTTTTTTTTTCTTCAAACCCCCTTAATCGAATTTCTGTATCCGCCACTGTAGGCCATTAACATGACAACCTCATGTAAGGTGGCCCCCATCATCACGTATAACCTAGAAGAAGAAATCAACAAAGTTAAGTTATGGTCTAAATGGACCCTATTACACGCCACCACACCAATTACATACTACTTTCTCCAAGGACCCTATTGAAAACTACTTGCCCCCATGCATCACTTTATATATATATATATATTCACTACCTACCTTCTTTCATTTATCACACATTCTTTTGATTCATAGCTTAATCACCTTGATTCATTTCTCACATTCTACTAATTCATTCATTTAACCTAATTGATCATATAATTAATATCCATCTTTATGGAGAAAATGTTGGTCCAAATCAATGGTGTTAATAAGATTCATGAGCTTCTTCCGGCGATTAACGATGAACATGGAGGTGTTATTGTACAAGTTGAGAGTCCTATGGAACCTAATGTCTTTCATTACATGCTTAAACATTCCATAACAGAGTGGAAGATGCAGGTATTAGTTACGTAGAAATTATTTGTTGATTAATTTGTCTTAGTTAGTTATTTGTAGTAATACTTTATTTTATTTTGCAGAGAAAGAAGGGTGTATGGATTAAAATCCCTATTGAACTTGCAAATTTGGTTGAGATTGCAGTTAAGGTAATTAATTAATTTCTTCAGTATATGTACTTAAAAAAACTTTTATTTTATCATGGTGTTTGTTTAACGGGCCGGGTTAATGGATCCTCCGAAATAATCACTACAACAAAATTTACATGTAACGGCAATTGAGTTGATGTCAATGCATTTAAAGTCGCTAAAGTCTTTAGCAGCATTTATATATAAAGTGCTGGTTATAATAAATGTTCATATTTATTATTGCTGCTTAAATACAATTATACTATTGTCGTTGAATAACTATTGCTAAATTTTCATTGGTGATTCGACACGGGTGCAACAATAGCAAAAAATAAAATAAATTGTGAAATGTGAACAGGAAGGGTTTCGGTATCATCATGCAGAACCTGATTACTTGATGCTTGTGCATTGGATTGCTGATAGTGAGAGTACTATACCTGCAAATGCCTCACACAAAGTCAGCATTGGTGCTATTGTACTCAATCACAAAAGAGAGGTAATATCAAGCTTCTCGAATTCAGTGGCGGAGCCAGAAATTTCACAAAGCGTGTCTAGAAATAGCATAATAAAAACTCTTTAAAAAAAAAGTAGAACTAGTGAGATTCGAACACACGAGCACTTCCTCATTACAAGGAGGTGAAATCACTGGGCTATAATAGCTTGTTATGTTAAGGGTGTCCAAAATATGTTATTTAATCATTTCATGTATCATTTTACTTGTATATACAGTATTTTCTTCCGACGACACCCTGACCACCATGTGGCTACGCCAGTGTTCTCGATTTGTGTCATACTTTTCTTTTTAGTTCGTTTTAAAAATATATATCAGATTATCTTATTTATAATCTTAAACTTTTTATTTTATCTTTAATGAGACAATTTATAATCACCATAAACGTCTCTAATTTGTTTTAAATCATAAATTTTAAAAAAACTTCATGTCGGATTAAACTTTTTAAATATACAAATATGACATTTATTTTGAAAATATTATGAAAAAAAGAATGTCATATAAAATGGGCAATTACTTTCTATTTGCATGCATAATTAAATGACTAGTTACACTGAGAAAAGTATATTCTGGTTTATTATTAAAAAAAAAAAAAATTGTTGTTTTTCAGTTGCTTGTTGTGCAAGAGAATATTGGCAGATTAAAGGGAAGTGGTATCTGGAAGATCCCTACCGGTACTGTTGAGGAGGTATTATTATTTTTTTACTTTCTCCGTTTTAATTTATTTGATTTATTTTGATGACTTTGCATAGAATTTAAAAATGTATCAAAATGTCTTTTAATCTTATGGTTTAAAAATATCATGTAGAAAGTTAAAACTAAAAAGTTGTTAAAAAGAGAAAAATATCATTCTTTTTAAAACGAACTAAAAAAGAAATTACGAGCAGTATTTCTATAAACATGACTTTGAGGCGTGAAAAAATAACTTCTTTCTTCTTCTTTGATTAGATTTTTCTTTTTCAAGCTAACATAAGCTATTTTTCGATTATATTTTTTTATTTTTCACGTATCGTATTTATGTTGAGACACTTTTTTATCTTTGATCATTTTCAGGGTGAGAGTATATTTGAAGGTGCAATAAGGGAACTAAAAGAAGAAACTGGAGTAAGTATAAACACATATATATCATTAATTACTGAATTTTATATAGGCATAATACATAAATACGACTCTTAACTTGGCTTTAGCGGATAACTATGCTTTCCAACTTTGAATGTGCACAAGTAGACACTTAAACTTGTATAAAATTGAACAAGTAGACACACATGTCCTACATGCCATAATACATGTAGGACGCCACGTAGGACACAAAATTGTCATGTAGGACAAATGTGTTCATTTGTTCAATTTCATACAAGTTTAAGTGTCTACTTGTGTACATCCAAAGTTAAAGGCCATAGTTATCGGCTGACGTCAAGTTAAGGATCATGTTAATGTATTATGTCTTCTAATTATGTAAATCTATACACTATAAATAAACATCTCATTATATTCTTGCTGATACTTATATGTGATAAAAAAAAAAATTCTCCTATATTTAATTAATTCTTTGTCTTCACTGTAGATTGACACAGAATTTGTGGAAGTGCTTGCATTCAGGTAGGAAACTTTTGCCACAAGACTATTTTGAAAATTAAGGAAAAATAATATGTGCCATGGCTAAGACTATAGAAGATTTAACTTTTCATATTTTAAGAAAAAGTCAGAAAGAATATTATTGAGTCATGATCAAATATTGAAATTTAATTACTAATAAGTCAAAAAATAAGATTCAATTTGTCAAGGTTGGCCTTTTGTTGTGTACACAAAAAGATTTTTAATGACCAGTTACTTGTCGTCCTCACTAAAAATAGTTGGTTCAAAATAATTATCATTTTTTAAAAATTAAAATATAATTGAGTACATTCTTTCAATTTCATCCTTAAAATTTAGTTACTAAACATAAAATATCTAAGTAAAGAGCATATACATATACTTCAATATTATGATGATTTAGATTAACTCTTTTAATTGAAGAGATCAGATTAAATAGAGAATATTTATTAAAGAAAAAATTAACGTTTTAAATTATTAAAAATTATAAATAAAAACATGATAGTCAAACATATATATGTGAACTAAAAATATAACAAGTAAAATAGTTCAAAGAGATACTAACTTTAATATTTTGGAAACTTGTGCTGGCTAAATAGGAGACATTGACAATGAGTTGGAAGAAATCAAAATTAGAACAATTAATTAGCAATTGAATATTGTGATACAAAGAATTCTTGACCTAAATTTCAATACTAAAGACTAATCATGTGGTCAATGTATGGACTTTTTTTAGTCTTGTTAATTAATTATTTTTTTATGGAAATTTCATTTATGCAGGCAAATACCCAAATCATTTTTTAACAAGTCAGACTTATTCTTCCTTTGCATGATGCGTCCATTATCATTTCACATCCAAAAGCAAGACTTAGAAATTGAGGCCGCTCAGGTAATCTGCTATTACATGTTAAAATTTACTGATAGTTTAAATATGAGTGAAGGGTTAAAAACATATCTGAAGAATCTCTATTTCCTTACTTTTATATCTGAACTATCAGATGTGTGAGTTTCATACTTAATTGTCACCAAAATATTTTTTGAGTTTTCAATTGTTCACTTTTTCTATCTGAAATATCACCATTATTCAAGTAGGAAAGGTGAACAACTGATATATATAGTCACACACTAAAACATCTTTACAACATGTAGTAACATTATTAATTATTTTTTTGTTTGCAGTGGATGGCATTTGAAGAATATGCTAATCAACCTTTAATTCAAAAAGATGGTCTTTCAAAGTACATTAGAGATTTATGCTTAGCAAAATCAGAAGGAGATTACCAAGGATTTACTCCAATTCCAATAACATCATCAATTATTGATGATCATATTAGTTCCCTCTATTTTCGTAAGGATGCTCTTCACCAGGATTAATTAATGAAACAACAATTCTTATTTAATTAATTACTTAATTCACCTAATAATTTGTTATAATTACAAACTAATTATTTAATTTTATTTATTTCAATTGCCTATATATACTCAGAAATAAAGTTGTATCTAAAAGAATTATTTATGTATGTATGTATCTTTTCCTATACAAAATACAATAAAGAATGTTATTTATTTTTTTCAATTTGTCTGCATCATGTTTTATCTAGCCAACTTTCATTTAAATTTGAAAGGCAAGTAGTACCTCTAGACTCTAGTACTGAACGAAAAGACAAACAAACCATAATATGAGTTTGATTAATTTCTTTGTTTCAATTTATATGATAACGTTACTTCAATTAAAGCGGTTGACATGAATGCTTCATCATGACTCAATCTTATTGGAGAATAATAATGCAAATGCTTTTATGAAAAAAGGTGGATGGCATCGTTTGCCTCTTTAAAGAAGGCAAAGATAAAAAGTAAGCTAAGCAAGTTGTTTGTTTGGCTTCCTAACAAATTATCTTCAACTTAATATTTACGGTGGGATATTTAAATGAAAAATTTGGGAAGTTAAAAAAATTTCGAGGATTGAAAAAAAAAGAAGAGTTAAAATGACCATTCTAGAGTGAGATAAAGTCTAGAAGTATTTTATGAAGTGCAAATTAAAATTGAGTGGGGGGGGGGGTGTGTAGTGTACTTTCATTCCATTACAATCTATTAGCCTTAGTTGATCGTGATCAAGAAATTATTGGTTTCAATTGAGTCATTAGCGTAATGAAGAGAGAAGTGTGAGAAAAACTATTTTTTTAAAATGAAAAACAAAATTAGGTGTTAGAGACTTAAGCTTCATTTGTTTGTACTTAATGGAGGTTTGAATCTTAATCGTTCAGATCCAGTTCATTAAGTTCGTTTGATTTTAAGGTCTGAATCTTAATCATTCAGATTCAACTCATTAAGTCCATTTGTTTCTTTTTAAACAAACCTCTTCATGAATTTGAAAATCTGAACAAATCAGATCTGTAAGAGAGTCTTAATACCATTCAGACTTATTTAATTTTATATGCACATTCAGATAATGAAAACAATCAGTCTGAATCATTCAGTGATCAGATCTGGAGACCACATCTTAATATTCTGATATGTATTCAGATCTAGATAGCTAGATCTTAATGCACATCTTAATATTCAAATGTTTATTCAAATTCAGACGTTTTAATCTTAATAGAAACAAATGAGGCCTTAGAGTCATAGAGTGAGGGAGTAAATGAGAATATTATCACATCTTACAAGCTATTGTTAAAGTTGTTAATCAGATCGTCTCAAAGTAATTGCTATAAAATTTGGATTCTCAAAAATTAAATTATATGAATATTGATCAATATTTTTTTTTATCAAATTGTTATAAGGAAAGATATAATTTATAAAGCTTTTTAGTATAGTTTTAGAATATTTAAATCTGAATTATAAAATATTGAATTGATTTAATTCAGTTTAACTAAGAAAAAATATTTTAATTTTGAGTAAAATAAATTAGAGGGTGGAGAATGTTGAATCTCACTGGTAGATTGACGAATTTGAAGGTAAGTTTTGGCAATTTTTGCCAACCAATTTTTAATTCTGATCTTAATTGAGTTTTCGGAAATGGATAGTTGGATGAGTTTGTTTGCAACAAATTTTAAACATATGGAAAATAAACTAACAACACAAATAAAATCTGAAGAAACATAACTTTATTGATAAATATGCGGGTACAAATTATGTTCCTCCTTGATTCTC
>JAJONR010010742.1:0-27487 GCA_029582245.1 Solanum etuberosum
CTAAGCGAACTAGCCCATAACTACCTAAATGGAAATTCAGTATGGAGCTATTATTCAAGAGATCAGACAATGATATATGCTCATTCCAAAGAAGTTAGGGAAAATGATATGGAAGAGATAAGAAAATGGGTCATAACATTACTTCAACCGGAGCAACAACCCATTACCAGAGCTATAAAAAAAGATTTCATTTCACAAGGAATGATGACCAGATATTGCAAGATAATTGGACCAGTGTATCCCAATCACATATGCTCAAGATACCACGAAGAAGATAACATCATCCCGGACATCCAGTTAGACGAAGACAGCTAGGATGAATAAAAGAACCGAATAAAGAAACTACGACAAAAACTAAAGACAGATGGACGATCCAAAAATAAAGAAGCTACTTGACAGCGACATAAAGAAAATGGCAGACAAAGAGATAGAAAGGAAAAGAAAAATGATAAGCAAAGATTCCTGGAACAAGACATAAAAGTAGAAAAAATATGTAAAGTCTTAAAGTAAATAGTGTCTGTAAGTCCCACTTTACTCACTACCACGTAAGTCGAAAAATTGTTGGGATGCGTCAAAAGTAGTAAAGTTAATAGTATTAGACAAATGTAAAGTAGAAATAGTAGATAGACAGGTGTAAATATTTGTATAGTCTACGCATTTTTATTTTTAGCTATAAATAGAGAAGCCACTTGGCTATCGAAGGCAAGTCTTTCCACGGAGAGCAAAAGCCTGTTAAAAAATATTGTATAACTACATAATGATAGGTTTTATTTCATCGAAAAGTATCTCAGCCGGGGCTGTATAGAACTTTATAAAAAATAAAGTCCCTTGGTGATTCTTTTATATGTGGTAAATGCTTTATATATTTGTGGGATTGTAGCTATTTCTTCTCCTGTGGAGGTATATACTGTGCTAAGTAGTCCATAATTGTAGCAAGTCTTTACACGGAGAGCAAAAGCCTGTTAAAAAATTATTGTATAACTGCATAATCTACAAAATTGTACTTGGCTATCGAAGGCAAGTCTTTCCACGGAGAGCAAAAGCCTGTTAAAAAATATTGTATAACTGCATAATCTACAAAATTACTTGATCGAGTTCGCCAATTGCGGTTCAAACACCTGAACCTTAAAGCAAATTAAGGATGAGCTGAAGAGCAAATGCCGATCTGACAAAACAGAATAGTGAGCCTAACTAACGTCGCCAAACAGGTCATGTATCAAATTTCAGACTAATATTTAAGGAAACTATAGATAGCCTAAATGAGAGAGAAAATGGATCTTGGATATTATATTTTGAAGAAATTATCTATCAGAATTTTTATTGAGCTTTTGAACTTGTTACCCTTTCTCTTAGTTTTGGGATTTTTGACCAACTCTTCTAATTGACAATTGAGGGTTGAAATAGAAGTAGGAGTTGAAGACTATTGCTTGTCATCAACACATTAATGGCTGAAAACATCATTGGTATAATTTCTTTTCTTTTTATGATGCTTGACGAAAACCCCAAAATATAGGGGTCTGATTATGGGGTTGGATGTTTATTTAATTTAGTAGGTGTTGTGTCTTGTTATATTTCATTGTTGTACATTCATGGATTTGAGTTAATTAGCATAAGATTAATTCATGGGTTAAGGTTGCAAACTTAATCCTAGTTTAGATCTTTGATTGATGTTTGAAAGAGATCAATTCAAGTGGGTAAATAGCTTGATGCCTACCATTTAGGTTTGATTATTGTAGTTTGCTCGAAAAAGAAATGGTGGTTAGATTTTAATTTTCAAATATGCTCTAAAGAGAGATTTTAGTAAGGTATTAGGTTGATTTCTGTTTTACATAGAGGAGACCGAATACACGTCTTACAACAAATCGAATCCATAGAGGATAAGACCGGACCATTAATCTACGAATAATAGGGATCAACTCCGTCATGAGTAGCCAAAATGACGCAATAAAAGGCATCAACACGCTGGCTAGTCAAGTAAAAACTAAGCACATACCAGAATCCTCTAATGTCCTAAGTAGAAAAGGAGCACGTCAATGACACCTCATATTCTTAAAATCAGTAAATCTAGTGATCCAGGTGGTACGACTCCCGTTAAAGCCAGTGTAAAAGAAAATCCGAGTGAAAACACTATTTCTCCATGAATGATAATGATGAGCCAATGCATGAGCTAGGATCGTACCACAAAACATGTGAGAATGAACAAACAAGGCACTAGCAATAAAATAAAAATAAGTCCAATCAAACCACGCTACCAAGGAGGAGAGTACTAACCTGGGATCCAATTGGGTCCTCAAACACGGCCTTGGGCCCAATAATATAGTCAAATATCAAAGGATCATAGCAAGTCTACTGCTAAACAAAAAGCAAAGGGACTAAGAAAAGCTACCGAGTAAATCAAAATGGGAGAAAAACTCAATGGACAACGCCTTACCACAATCATACCGCTCGAGCCATGATTGAGCACACCTAGTGCGAACCTATGGCTATGACGAGCCACCAAAGTCTCAAGCACCAACACAAGACGAATAACCCAATACAAACCCTAAATGAAGCAATTCACAATTACAAGGGCGATAAAACTAAGTCTAAGGCATCTAATGCTCAAACCTAGCCTAAGGCCATAAGTATCAAACCTAACTACGGTAAACATGCTAATCTATACCAGAAAAGAGGCTACAGGCCTAAACTAAGGATCTCGACACTTACAAAAGACCAAATCTCCAACGAAATAAAGAAACGATATAATGAATGGCAGGGGAATTAATACCCTACAAATATAATCCTAAATCACATGCAATCTATACTATACATTATCTAAAAAGCCCAATCAAGAAAATAAACTGAAACCTACCTCAAAGTCGATCACGTGCGCTCTGTATCCACCGCACATGAGCTATCCTCTTATGAAATTTTTCTCTGAACAATACCATGCTATCAAATTATTGATCACAATGTCATTACGAACGTTTAAACACTAAATTTGTAATAGTTGGAAATGGACCCAAAATCGAGTCAAAATGAGAATGTATAATCCCTAAATTGATTGTATCAAAAGTTTGTAAATAGCTTAAGGAAGTTGTTCCCCAAAATGGGCTTAATATGAGCTCAAAAATGTGCTAAAACTACCCATGCAATAAAATCCCCATTAAAACTAAAAAATGAAACTTAGGCATCCCCTTGGAGAAGAATTACTTCAGAACGACAACTTTCAATCTTCTCTTATCACTCCAACACGTAACAATGCAAAAACCCAAACCAACACAACTAAAATCAGGTTAATCGGAGCTATATAGCTCCATAAATCGCATATGAAAATGAGGCATGAAGTTGAAAATTTGGGATTTAAATAGCAGCAATCTGGTCACTATAAGTCAAACTCAGACGCTAAAAGCCTAAACTCCGGTTGCTAAAACTCTGCACTAGCAACACCAGATTTTGCTATTTTTCAAAATCATTGAATAGACCCTCGAGATTAATGCGGCACCTGATGAAAATAAACAAGATATGCTACCCCACTAAATTTGGCAAACCAAACTCAACGGAACCATCAAAACTTCCATCCAAGGACGTCTCATTGAAAAGTGGGTCCCACACCCGAGCTTCATTTTTAGTCAAAATCCACAAAGGGACTCGGAATGAAATTAAAAGCCTCGGAAACTACATGAAGGGTCATTAATGATAAAATTAACATATTGAAGCTAACCGTCCTGACATAATTCTCATCTGAGCACATTTACCAAGAATATTGACCGAAGTCAAACTTTGGCTTAAGTTTCAAAATTAAAGTGTCTAACAACACAAACTCGCACCAAAAACCTCAGGGCCGGAACCAACCATGCCCCTAGCCTAAAATGTCCCTTTCGAAGGTAACGAAACCGTTAGAATTGCATTTTGTTGCCGTATTCGTGAACTTTTAACTGAAATCAATCATTCAAGTTTCAAAGGCTCAAAAATATGAAAACTTGCAAAAAGAAAAATGAACGACCTAGAGACCGAACTAACAGTCCTAGCAAGTCATAAATGACTTGTGTTCGCTACAGGAAAGCTCTAAACACTGAAAAAAGATCGAAAAATGGAAGAAATGACCTAGAGGGTCATTATTACATCCACTACTGAAAGGACTTACTCCGCAAAAGTAGAAGGACCATTATAAGTTGAAGGCATGAAAATACGATGATAACGGGTCCGCATGCTCTACAAAACCCAATGAAACCCTCTTGAATCGAACAATGCCTACTCGGAATTTAGGCTAAGAGGAAAATCCTCAAGTCCACTTCAAAACTCCTGTAATTCCTTTTTGGGCTCCAACTTGTTTCCATTAGAACCGGACTTTCCTTAAAGCACCAGATTCATCTGAGAAAACCAACACCACACCGAAACCACCAATTGTACAAAATTGGAAAATGCAGAAGCAACCCAACTCACCAATTGAAATACTCACCTTATGCTCCAAATCTAACATATTCTAACAATCAAGAGTGTTTTATTGATCCTTAGCTATCCCGGACATCTCCAGCACCACCTGAAATTAGCCTAAAAACCCACACAACCCAAACCTCGGGAGAACTACATGTTCTACTTGAACATCAAGGAATGAGATCCTCCAAAACAAGGAACTCAGCCCAAGGTAAAGACAAAAACCCATTCCTAACTCTCAAAAACCAACAAATCCAGCTGAGACACAACCTCTTCAACCTATCCGCACTAACCAAAAAGACGACTATCCTACGAACGACAAGGCTACACTGAGCCAGGCTCCAGTGACCTACTCCAGGCAAGGTAACTTTTAAAAAATAATTGACACCATGAGCCCACAAGGTACACCGCAAATCTGAACAAACCACCCCAGTCTTAGGGAAGCCAAACAGGTAGACGGTGTATCAACATAGTCAATTGGACGGTAGTGGCCCAAGGGTACCAACTCCCATCACAAACCACGCAAGCTATAACGCAAGATGAAAACAAACCTTATCCTGAACAAGAATGAAATCAAGTATTCCATGAATTACTTTGACCCCATCATAAAGACGAACCTTCTTAGAAAATTTCTATTTTCTGACAGCATCTAGAGTCTTAAGCCACCGATGAAAATACCACCACTCTGACTCCAAATCACAAATAAACCTCAAGAGCTATCAACTCACCCGATGAGAAACAATGAAAGAAGCAAAAAGGTACAATAAGGAATCATACCTCTGAATTTCCGCTAGCCATAACCAAACTCCAAGACCACCCGGATGAAGAAATATCCAAAAAGACCGAACGAGAAAAAACACAACTTCAAAACCGCGATCAAGAAAAAAGGAAAAGAAGAAAACGGCCAACAAGGACTACCACAAAACTACAAAAGGCTAAACTACCCCTCACTCAATTCTGACAGCTAGCAATCTCCAAACTACTACTCAAAAAGAACGACATACAACTAAGGCAACCTCCTAAGACAACTAGGCCCCACAACACACAAATCTCAATTGGGAAAAGCTGGTCTAGCCACCTATCAACGAGGATTGGCATCAGAGTGAGAACACACAACAAGGGTGGAAAAAATGGAAACTAGTAATCCCAAGACCACCAACACAACAAAACCACCAAGGCAAAGACACATGGAGCTACTCAACCATTACTCCCAATCAAAGAAACATGGCCTAGTTGATCAACTACATGAGGCAAATAACATACACAATCCTCAAATCAAGATGTCATAACAAGCCAAATGAACCCAAATGGGCATGAAAACCCCAAATCGCACAAAATAAGAACAAAGGGATAAGACAACAAAATCATATCCAAAGAAGGAATACCTCGAGCCTCGGCCTTTGATCATCTCGTAAAAGCATAGAATGGATCATACCCGACCTCAACCTGAATGCTTGGAGTAGAACCGCAACACCAAAGGCACCACCTCTGACTGAAGGTACCATCAACCCACAAGATTGACATAGCTAAATACATCTCATCATGGTCCCCTTTGGGGATAAATTCTAAACTAATGGTCATTACTCCACAGATACGACAAAGTCCATCCACTATAGCCTGGGGAATATCATATGTTGGCAATGACTGGGAGATCAACTCCCACTTGGGCACTCTCTTGACTAGTGGTCAAGCTCTCCACAATCATATCAATCCCGAAAGTCTGAAGCTTGATATGAAGGACGCGATGAACTATCGTGTATACCTCTGTGAAGCTTTGAACCACCCCTAGCAAACTATACTAGACTCTGTGAATATTTCTGACATAGTGGCCTACCTCACAATACTCATACAAATCATCACCAAGAGTAACCTGCTATAAAGACCCAACTAGAGTAATATGAGACACAACACCTATAGGTCCACGATGATCACCATGAGAAGTTTTACTAGAGCTTTGCCTTCCATAGGTACCATGACCTACCTCATAACCCCTTAGAACCATAGATGCCGCTACCATAGGCCTGATAGGTCAAGAAGGGAGATGACCCTCCTCAAAGTGGAATGTTTTAACTATTGTACTGATGGCGAGGCATCCTACCACTATCTTTGTAAGCCTCAAAACAGGCCTGCTCCATGCCTTTCACATGGAAAATAACCTGGGAAAGGTAGATCCCACTGATATCAGATGCTCCGACGCAAACCAGAGTGGCAAGGCTAACCCTTCGATGTACCCCTGAATCAATTCTCAATCCGAAGGAAACAATGTGGGGCTAAGCCTATCTCACTCTAGAAATCCCATCACATACTCAAAAATAGATGACGAACCCTACTAGAACCGTTCAACCCAACTCTACCCTGATAAACACCCGCTGCACCAAGAACCTCACTTGCTTGTGGTGTACCCTCAAAGAATCCCAGACCTCCTAACACTGAATCTCAAGAACTCAAGGTAGTCATTGATCGTGTCGAAGTTTGGTTTGACCCCAAACTCTCAAAATGCTTAAGAAGGCCTCTAACCTTAACGTTCATTCCCAAAAAAGGCCTCCTAACCCGACCATATGCTGAAACTTTGATGGAATGTGTTGATGCTCTATCCTCATCCATCGAGTACCTTGTGCTATCCATCTAAGAGAGAGTAGATTCTAAAGAAGTTGTTTTAGAGGTTAATCAAAGAAAAAGTACATAATTAAGAGTCAAAGATAGAATTTCCTTAGAATGCCCTATAGCCTCCCAAAGATAGGATATGGACGTCTCTGCACCAATCCACATGACTCTACTACGCATTTGCTCTCATACCAACGATGTTGGTGAACCTATAGCTCTGATACCAACTTCTCATGACCCAATTTCTCGGTTCATGATGGCACCTACTACACCCAACCAGTAGGTAAGCCTAACCCTTAACCCGGATTCATAGGCAATGGGCTACCAAGCGGAAGTCAATAACAAGAAGCATAAAGCTTATAACCAAGCAAAGAAATGGTAATCCACATAAATGTAATACAAGAAACCATCCCACCATAAATGTAATCAGTCAGTAATCATGTGTCTAATCAGAATTAGAGTACAAGAATTTTATAAATATAAAATAAGTAGAGGTTGTCTTTGAATACAATATAAAGACTAAGGGTCGCACCCGAATTCTTGCAAAATGGGTTTGCAACGACGTGACAACTCTTTTAGGATTATTTCCAGCAGAGTCACCATATTTTCAAACCCCATTTTTTGAAAAATGGGTTGTGCAACAATGTGACAACTCTTTTAGGATTTAATTTAAAAGATATTTGCCACCTAACGAATTAAATGTGTGTTAGGGAACCTAACTAGTACTAAATTAATTTAAAAGGGTCAATAAACCAGCGATAGGGTAAGAGTTCAAATTACCTCAAACAAAAGGTGTTAAGCACCTTTTGAGGTTCACAAATGTGAGTCCTAACTGTAGCTCATACATTGATTTGGGGTTATACATGTGGAAAATAAGGGCACTATTTATTCATATATTAGTTAATTAAACTATGTGATAGAGATAGAAAATTTAATATAAGACAAGTCAGAACTAAACATGAAACATAAATAGAGAAGATAATCAAGAAGACAGAATCAATACAAAGATATGGGAGAAATATTATTTTAATTAATTATTACCCCAAATAAATACAAACAATAAATATAAAAGAAAAGACAAATTAAACCTAAACCTAAAACTATACTTCTCGGATTAGCGTCTGACTTATTAATCAGAAGACAAATTAGAAAGACATTAATCGGAAGACAAATTGCAAAGACATTTATGAAAATATTAGTGATTAGCACGCAAGCTTTTTATAATGCATAAAAACTTAAAGGCATGATGTCTATATGCATTAATATACTAAAAATTGTTTAATACTGGCATAAGGACATGATATATAATTAATTAACATGCTAAATATATTACACAATACATATAGACATGGTTATATACAGAATAATTCTCAAAACTTTACAAAGGTCATTTGAAATATGTTGTGATAAAAAAACAAAACAAGAATCCTAAATCATGATACCTAACAAAGGGCACGTTATAACTAGTTAGACTTTTAGACTATTTCAAAAACACAGCAGCAAGTTAATTTGCAATTGGAATGAGGGGAGCATGATATTGAATTATCAAAGGTTTTTACTAAGAAGTTAGGCTTTTAGACTATTTCGAAAACACAACAGCAAGTTAATTTGCAATTGAAATGAGGGGAGCATGATATAGAATTATCAAAGGTTTTTACTAAGAAGAAGTAGTGACACATTTTCATACTTATAAAAATACATGTAAGCAGGACTTGATTACACATTGGCAATGGACCATTAATCCATGCAAAGATTAAGCAATTAATATGCTCATAGTAGACCCTTTTACCGTGAATACTATATGTGAAAGTAAACAATATTAGGTAATATTCATGATAACAACAATAGGCAGAATTCTCTTAACTATACAGAGTCTGTGAAATTACCTTCAAATTATAATTTAAAATTGGGACCTAGCATAACGGTAATGGCACGTGATTTTATATGTTGAAATAGTTAACATACGTAGGCATATTTATCTAGTACAAACACACATACATTATGATAGAAGATAAACACCAGTAGTAGGTTAGTTACCCTCCCTCTTAGATAGTCCCCGAATATTTATTATATACAAAGAGTAGAGTTTTGGTACATAATAGTAGAGTTTTTGTACATAATTATTACCGGTCAAAATTAACAAGTAATACAAATGAATAAAAATTTAAGCAAGCCTGACTCCACCTGGTAAACCCCATCCAAGGGGTCTCTTTAATCTGTCTTTCAACTTTATATTAAAACTATAATAATATTTCAGGCAGTTATATTCATGCAGTCAAATATTGTAACAAATAATAATCTAAATTTTCAAAACAAATACTTCACATATCAATCAAAAGATATGAAAAGGTGAAACATATCCAATACTAGGCAAAAGGAAAAGAAAACTGTCATGGACGCTTCCCTTAAAGTTAATATAATTTTGTACCAAAAAACTTAAAGTTATACTATACTATATGCAAGAATAACTTATTCTAGTATGAATTACCAACCGGTTACATAGATAAGTTACTAAGCAACGAAAAACTTCATATGAAAACTCAAACTCCAACTTCGTGTAGTAGCCAAAATGAAGAAACTTCTTAGAATAAAACGTCAGAATCTTTACTGCTTTTGATAGTATGCTCAAGTGAGAAAGTGAAAGTGTGTTCTCATGTCCAGAGTGTAAAAAAGTCTCCAAAGGAAGAGTAGTAGGCCATGCTTATATATAAAATACCACAGTCAATCATAGACTTAATGAGAGCAATCCGGAAAAAAATCAATCAAAGAAAAACTTATCCTTATTAAGATGAGCAAAATCAGTCCAAGCCAAAAATTAGATCAGTGTTACCACAAATAGGTTAAGAAATCTGCCCAAAATAAATCAATTAATCCTGCTATATTTTACCATGAGTAGCAAGAGTAAATCTCGTGCTTATGAATAGAAAAAAGTAAAGGATAATTAAGGAAAAGAAAGCATATTAAAATTTATCAAAATAATATATGTAGGAAACATAAATTCAATAAGGAAGAAATAACATCCATAGTCTTCCAAATAGGTTGTTACGATCAAAAGAAAAGAATTAAGCTAATTAAAGTGACCAAAGAGTACCCAAATATAAAGATTTTCACATAATCATTCTTTTAAAAATGAAAACCTTACCACAATTAACTTAAATTGTGGAATTATTCTAAATCAAACAATGCCATGGAATTAAATGGAAGAGTGGAGCACGATAGAATCATTTACATATAAAAGTTACCTAAAATAATCAAATACTAACGGTCTTTCTAAGCATTTTGAGAATCAACAAAAGCAAAGCATGTAAAACTATATCGACTCGAATTCCGGGGGAACAAATCAAGAACAACACATTTCATGGATTATTAGAGCATCATTTGAATGGAGCCAAAATCGGGAAATACCACATTGATCATAGATGAACAGAGATTATACAATTCTCAAGAATTGAAGTTTCAACACAATAAGCCTAAAAACTTCAATGGTAATGAACGAACTGAATCAACGAATCCCATACTTAACGAATCAAAAACAAAGAATTGAAGAGAAGAGGTGGCACATAGGTTAGAGGGACACACCTGGGACAGATCTTTTAAGGGTCCGTCTTAAGCATAATGGAGTCTTGATGCTTTCGATCGACCCAATTACAACCATTGTGGTGCCGTAATTATTGGTGGAAAAGAGCTATGTGGTTGGTCTCTTTTTCCAGCGAAGATGATCGGAGAGCAAGGAGAGAGAGGCAGAGGAGAGCGGAAGGGGAGAGAGGCAAGAGGAAAGGGAGACTGGTGGTCTTCGCCAGAGAGATGGGGTGGAGTAGTGGAGGAAACATGAGAGAGAATGGAAGGGGAAGAGGACAGAAAGGGTGAAGCGGTGCCAGTTTGTCACTGAAGATTGCGGTTCGTGGGGGGTTCCACCTATGGAGCTTCGCCAAAGCCAGTGAAAGCAAAGTGGCGGTGTAAGAGAGGAAGAGAAAAGGAGAAGTGGTGGTGGTTTTCTTTTGGGAAGGAGGAGCGTGTATTGAGTTGAGGGCTTAGTTGTAAGGGTAATAGAAAAGGAAAAAGAGTAGGAGTTAATCATCCGCCGGATTGAGAAGGTTGTGATTAATTTGGAATTAAAATTGGAACAAAATAAAATAAAATTGAAAAATTCTTATAAAGGATTTGGCTAAATATTAAATAAAGAATGCTAGAATTGAAATAAATTGGAAAGAATAGGTTATGATTTAAATAGTTTGGACGAAGATTAAATAGTTTGTTATTTAATTAATAAGATATAATACACATATTTAAATAAATTAATAATAATAAATTCTTATATAAATAAATACACATAATATATTATTCACCTGAAAAAGATACATAAAGCTTTGAAAAATAAAATAATTATTTCAAATTTAGAAACCTATAAATATAATGATAATAATAATAATAATAATAATAATAATAATAATTTTGTAAAATATGGTACTAAAGTATGTATAAATTTAAATGTAATTTCGAGCACTGAAAAAATAGGTTTTAAAATATATTTATCGAATATCAATCTAGAGATGGGTTATAGGTTGGTCAAAATTGGGTGTCATTCTTCAAATCCACAACTGAATTATAAGGCAACTTTCCTTCAAATCTTTACCCAAATTGAAATCTAAAAGTTTTTCTCTCTAAGTCTAAGCTAAGAAGATGAACTCCTCTCTAGGATATTTGCATACAATGGATGATAGATGAATAATGAATGTTGATGAGTGTAAAAATGGTTTTTGGGATCAATTTGGTGAAATTCCTAATCTACCCAAGTGCCTGGCGTTTTACCCTTCGCGGTCGCAATAACTAACTAGCGTGGTCGCGATTAGTAGTGTCGCTGGGTCACACGATCGTGACCTCTGACCACACAATCACTAGATCTGAATTTCTTGTGCAACGCAATCGCAACCTCTACTTCACGCAGTCGCGATGAGCAAACTTCTGCCAGTTCCACTTTCTCCCAGTTGACCTCTTCTTGATTCAATTCCACTTGATTTCATCAAACATCTTCTAAATCAACTCTCCATGTCATTTTCCTCCAAATATGAAGAAAACCAAATCAAAAGCACCAATTCTAAACTAAATCAAGCCAAAATAACTTTGAAAAGAGCCTCAAATGAGTGGAAATCCACGTCTCATCATGCGTCGATGCTCTTTCCTACATGGCTTTGGCTACTCATGATCCTCTATAGATTTGATCCCTACTGTTCGCAGATTAAAGGTCTATTTTTATCCTCTATGGATTCAATCTATTATCAGACCTTGATTTGAACCCCAAAAGTGTATACAGACTCCCCGCGTCCCCTGTCAACCCCTTTGGTCGTGAGTACCATAGTACCAAATGAGGGAGTTGCATGGGTCCTACCTCACCCGCATGATAGGGAGGTAGGCCTATACAATTGGTTACAAATGGTTACTTATGGTTCTAATGCATAATTTGTACTCATATTCATCTCCTATTACCTATATACTTATTTTTTGATTGAACTCTCTGGTTTATGGGGACCGGTTGGGTTATATATGTGGTTTGTACCTTATGGGCTTCTGGGGTCTGATTAGGTTATTGTTTGACTATATTCTATTCTTTGTTATTATTGGTCTGTTAGCTAATAGGCTGATGTTTTAGAATTGCGGCTTTTAGTCTTCCAGAGCTTAAGTAGTTGACTTTGTATCTTAGTTTGCTTGTGATTAGGTTATTGGCTTGCGTTCCAGGTACGTTCTTGACTCGGGTCCTTACTTCATGTGTCCTATTTTTGTTCCTTACTACTTGTATATCATGTTATCTCATGTTGAGTTATTTGTGCTATGCTTTTCTTATTACTTGTTATTTATAATTGTGTTATCTTTTGAGCTCAGTCGCTCGATGCCTACTAAGTACCATTTTTGGTACTCATACTACACTTCTGCTACCTGTAGATCATAGTTTGGTTTTCACCATTGATTTGGATTATGTGAAGCACCTTAGAGTTCAGATACTAGGGTGAGATCCCCGCATTCATAGTTATCGGTTTTCATCTATTTTGGCTAGGCTTAATCTTAGAGACATCTTGTACTCATTTTGTTTTTGTAAAAGCCTTGTACTCTTATTTTCATTATATACTCGATTACTGACTAATGTCAGGTTTTGGGATAGTTCCTTGTATTTCATTTTTTTTGATTACCCTTTCTTCGCTTGGTTATAAGCTTTATGCTTCTTGTTGTTGACTTTCGCTTGGTAGCCCGTTGCCTATGGCTACGGGTTAAGAGTTAGGCGTACCTACTAGTTGGGCATAGTAGGTGCCATCATGACGTAAAAAATGGGGTCGTGACAGGAAGGATGGAGAGGTGCTAATTAACTAATGTTATGACCTTTTAGGCTTGTGTTGAATGCCATTAAGTGAAATAAAGGGAAGACTACTTGTTTGTAAAAAAGAATTAATGATTTAGATTACATTACTTAATCTTTTGGCACTTTCTGCAGAACCATTTAAATTTTTTTACTCCTTTAGTTATAAGACTTACATCTCAGTGATCAACTTCTTTCATGATTCTGATAAGCTCCTTTGGTAGAATTTCAATAAATACAGTAGAAAAGATTTTTCTTTTCAGTTCATTCCGAGCAACTTTTCCTTTAAGTTTTTAAATCCTCTTGTGAGGAAAAGCAAATGGTTGAGAATCTTGATCAGAGAAAGGCCACAAAAATGGTGTATCTTTTAGGATTGACTCAAGACAACATGTTAGAAGAAAAATCTTGTTTGGTATAATGGGATCATCAGAAAGAAAGTAACATGATATATGTTGTGAACCAAACTGACTACATGAGGGCCTATGGCTAGAAGGGGTCTATGAGACTAATCCATTTAAGATTATTGGGAAGATTAAAATGTTGGGGAGTTTTATTCGAGATCCAGACCCAATTATAAATTGGTTAAATAGGTCTTGGAGTCAACACGAAAGATTTATGCATATTAAAGAAATATGTTTGCTCCTCTCCTCTTCTTCTATAGTCTAAAATCTTCTCATCAAAATTCTTATCTCTATCTTAGTTACTTATTATTTCAATATTTTCATTGTAATTCAATTTCTTGAGTATTGCAATTATGATTTTAAAGTTGTAATCACATTACAATATTCTAATTCATATAGTGAGGAATTTGGGTGAATTTTAATTTGATAAGATTAAAATTCAGCGTGGCAAAGGGCCAATGGTTAATGATATGATAATGAACTTGTGTAATTCATATCGGCATCAGTACAATGCTTTCAAAAGAGTTGAAGTGGCTCTATCATTGAATAATTCTTCAACATCCCCTGATTAGGAAGTTGGCCGTCAGCGTCATGCTGGGGATAATTCTGATTCACACACTCTTATTCATGCCATTGAGCATGACATGTCTATATGTTGTCTCATTCTTTGATCTAGGTCAGAATACAGTGTCATGGCTCTTTAATAATAGCTTTCACTCATTAATCAGGAGCGAAGAACTTTATAGATTGCGGCAGCAAAATAGTGTGATTGAGCATTGGGTTTATTTCTCCTGCCAGGTTCTAGAATGGGATGTTTTTGACCCCCACCAGTGTCGTTGGATGCATCTTCCAACTATGAATACCCGTGAATGATTTATTTTCTCTAACAAGGAGTTTTTTGCAGTTAGCATAGAACTGCTTGTGTTTGGAAAGGAGATTTTGTCACATGTCATTCCTCATTACAGTTTATTGATAAACACGTGGTCATATGGAATGCGGATGAACGCACCAAGATGTTTGTTTGGTTTTGCCAGCCTTGGGGAGGTTGCTATTTAGCTGGTGGTTGTGACTCACGAGGAAATTTCCTCAGCTCAACTGAACTTTATAATTCAGAGGCAGGATCATGGAAGAGTTTATTGAGCATGAACAAGCCACATAAGAAGTGTTATGGGGTATTCATGGACGTAAAGTTTTATATGATACGAGGCATTGGAGGAGCTAAATCAAAGTGGTTTACTTGTGAGGAGGAATATGATCTGGAAACGAGAACATGGACTGAAATCCAAAACATGCCTCCGAATGCAGATAAAAATGATACACATGCCACATATGGAGCACCTCATTTGGTAGTTGTCGTAAATAATGAATTTTATGTTGCTGATTATTGTAACACGGAGGTGAGGAAGTATGACAAGCGAAGTAAAGTATGGGTAACCGTAGGACAACTGCATGAAAGAGCATCTTCTATGGATGGTTAGGGTTTGGATTTTCAAGTTTGTGGTGATAAGTTACTAGTGATTGGAGGGCATAGGGATGCATGTGTAGAATATATTGAACTGAATTCATGTGTTCCAAGTGAAGGGGCAATACGATGGAACTTGATTAGCCAAAAGCAATCTAGTAGATTTTTGTATAATTGTGTTGTTATGCAATCTAGATCGCTTTCAGCCAAGCAAGTTCCATTGTAGTGCCCCTTCACTTGGAACACATGAATTCACTTCAATATATTCTGCACCTGCATCCCTGTGCCCTCCAATTACTAGTAACTTATCACCACAAACTCGAAAAGCCAAACCCCAACCATCCATAGAAGCTGCTCTTTCAGGCAGTTGTCCTACAGTTACCCATACTTTACTTTGCTTGTCATGCTTCCTCACCTCCCTGTTACAATAATCAGCAGCATAAAATTCATTATTTACGACAATAACAAAATGAGGTCCTCCATATGTAGCATGTGTATCATTCTTATCTGTATTAGGAGGAATGTTTTGGATTTCAATCTATGTTCTCGTTTCCAGATCATATTCCTCCTCACAAGTCAACCACTTTGATTTAGCTCCTCCAATGCCTCCTATCACATAAAACTTTCCATCCCTGAATACCAAACAACACTTCTTATGTGGCTTGTTCATGCTCAATAAACTCTTCCATGATCCTACCTCTGAATTATAAAGTTCAGCTGAGCTGAGGATATTGCCTTGTAAGTCACAACCACCAGCTAAATAGCAATCTCCCCAAGCCTAGCAGAACCAAACAAACATCTTGGTTCATTCATCCGCATTCCATATGACACGTGTTTGTCAATAAACTGTAATGGTGAATGACATGTGACAAGATCTCCTTTCCAAACACAAGCAGTTCTATACTAACTGTGAAAAATCCTTGTCCGAGAAAACAAATCATTCACGGGGATTCATAGTTGGCAGATGTATCCAACGAAAGTGATGGGGGTCAAAAACATCCCATTAAAGAACCTGGCAGGAGAAATAAACCCAATGCTCAATCACACCATTTTCCTGCCACAATCTGTAAAGCTCTCTACTCATGATTAATGAGTTAAAGTTATGATTCAGGATACCATGGCACTGTAATCTGACCTAGAGCAAAGAATGAGACAACATATAGACATGTCACACCCAATGACATGAATAAGAGAGTGTGAATTAGAATTATCCCCAGCATGACGCTAATGGCCAGCTTCCTGATCAAGGGATATTGAAAAATTATCCAATGATAGAGCCACTTCAACTCTGTTGAAAGCATTGTACTGATTTGCCGATATGCATTGCACAAGTTCATTCTCATATCATTAACCAGTGGCCCTTTGTCATGCTTAATTTCAATCCTATCGAAATTATAATTCACCCAAACTCCTCACTATATAAATAAGAATATTGGAATATGATTACAACTTTAGAATCATAATTCCAATACTCAAACAATTGAAATACAATGGAAACATTGAAATAATAAGTATCTAAGATAGAGATAAGAATTGGGATGAGAAGCTTTTAGACTCTAGAAAAACAAGAGAGGAACAAACATTTTTCCTTAAAATGCATAACTCTTTTGTGTGCACTCCAAAACCTATTTAACCAATTTATAATTGGGTATGGATCCCAAATAAAACTCCCTAACATTTTAATCTGCCCAATAATATTAAACTGATTAGTCTCATTCACCCCTTCCAACAATAGGCCCTCATGTAGTCAGTTTGGTTCACAACATATTTCAGATTACTTTCTCTCTGATGATCCCATGATACCAACAAGATTTGTCTTTGAACATGTCGTCAGGATTCAATCCTAAAAGAAACACCATTTTCACGGCCTTGCTCTGATCTGGATTCTCAACCATGTGTTTTTCCTCAAAAGAGGATTTAAAAAATAAAAGGAGAAGCTGAATGGAATGAACTGAAAAGAACAGTCTTTTCTACTTTATTTATTGAAACTCTACCAAAGGAGCTTATCGGAATTATCAAAGCAGTTGATCACTAAGATGTAAGTCTTATAACCAAAGGAGGAAAAATAATTAAATGCCTCAACAGAAAATGCCAAAATACTAAGTAATGTAATCTAGATTATTAATTCTTTTTTTACAAACAAGTAGACATCCCTTTATTTCATTTAATGGCCTTCAACACAAGTGTCAAAGGTCAAAACATTAGTTAATTAGCAACTGATGAGTGGTAGATTTTCACTCATTTGAGGACTGTTTAGTTCAACAATTAGTGTCCTCAATGCCTATTTATGTCCTATTTTGATGATATTTTGATGTTTTACAGCTATGAAGGCTAAAGGATAAGGCAAGGATGAATCTATGAAAAAAAGGCCAAAACATTGAAAACAGTGTAAACTCTTAGCTGGTAGTCGCATAATCAAATGGGTGTATCACCAAAAGGGTCGTACCTCACCCAAAGTAATAGGGTGTACATTTGAAAATATTCAAGGAAGGTTGGTGAACCAAAGTGGAAATGGTGATTCGCCAAAGTTATTGGGCGAGCTAGAAGTTCCATCGTTGAAGGTGATAAACTCCTGAGTTAGATTAAAGGTTGAATGGGTGAACAAAGATGTAATCAGAGATTCACCGAATATGAAAGGCCGACTCGATCGAGTTCGCCAATTGAGGTTCAAACATTTGAAGCTTAAAGCAAATGAAAGGTGAGGTGAAGAACAAATAGCGATCAGCCGAATCAGAAAAGTGAGCCTGACTAACATCACCGAACATGTCCCGTATGGAATTTCACACTAATTTTTGGGGAAATTAAAAATATCCCAAAGAAGAGAGAAAATGGATCTTGGATTTTATCTTTCAAAGAATTCATCTATTAGAGGTTTTATTGATGTTTTGAACTTTTTACCCTTTCTCTTTAGTTTTGGATTTTTGTACAACTCTTCTAATTGACAATTGATAATTGAAATTGAAGTAGGTGTTGAAGATTATTGCATCTTATCATCAACACATTAAATGCTGAAAATATCATTGGTGTAATTTCATTTCTTTTTATGATGCTTAGCTAAAACCCCAAATCTATGGGTCTGATTATGAGGTTGTGTGTTGATTTAATTTAGTAGGTTTTGTGTCCTGCTATATTTTACTGTTGTACATTCATGGATTTGAGTTATTTAGAATGGGATTAATTCATGGGCTAAGATTTCAAACTTAGTCCTAGTTTAGATCTTTGATTGATGCTTGAAAGAGATCTATTGAAGTGGGTAAATAGCTTGATGCCTGCAATTTATGTTTGATTGTTGTAGTTTGCTTGAAAGAGAAATTGTGGCTCAATTCTATTTGCCAAATTTCCTCAAAAGGGAGATTTTAGTAAGGTATTAGGTTGATTTGTGTTTTACATAGATGAGACCGAATCCACGTCTTACAACAAATCGACTACATCGAGGATAAGACTAGACCTTTAATATGTGAATGGTAGGGATCAACTCCGTAGAGGATCTGAGTAGCCAAAACAATGCAAGAAAGGGCATCAACACGCTGGCTAGTCAAGTAAAAATCGAGCACATATCAGAAGCCTCTAATATCCCAAGTAGAAAACGAGCACGTCAACGACGCCTCATAATTCTTGAAATCAATAAATTTAGTGATCTAGGTGGTACGACTCCTGTTAAAGCTAGTGTGAAAACATTATTTCTCCATGAATGATAATGATGGGCCAATGCATGAGCCAGTATCATGCCACAAAACACGTGAGAATGAACAAACAAGGCACAAGCAATATAATAAAAAATAAGTCCAATCAAACCATGCTACTGAGGAGGAGAGTACTTGCTTGGAATCTAATTGGTCTTCAAACACGGTCTCGGGCCCAACAATATAGTCAAAGGATCATACCGATCCTACCGCTAAACAACAAGCAAAGGGACTAAGAAAAGCTACCAAGTAAATCAAAAGGGGAGAAAAACTCAAGGGACAACGCCTTACCACAACCATACCACTCCAGTCCATGACTGAGCACAACTAGTGCCAACCTATGTCTACGACGAGCCACTAAAGTCTCAAGCACCAACACAAGATGAACAGCCCAATACAACCCCTAGAGAGAGTAATTCACAACTACAAGGGCGATAAAACACAAACTAAGGCATCTGATGCTCAAACCTAGCCTAAGGCCATAAATATCAAACCTAACAAGGACAAACATGCTAATCTATACCAAAAAAGAGGCTACAAGCCTAAACTAAGGATCTCGCACCCACATAAGGACCAAATATCCTACGAAATAAAGAAAATATAAAATGAATAGCAGGGGAACTAATACGCAACAAATATAATCCTAAATCACATGCAATCTATACTATACATCATCTAAAATGCCTAATCAAGAAAATAGACTGAAGCCTACCTCAAAGACAATCACGCGCACTTGAATCCACCACACATGAGCTATCCACTTATGAAATGCCTCTGGACAATGCCATTCTATCAAATTATTGATCATAATGTCATTTCGAACGTTTGGACACTAAATTTGCAATAGTTGTAAATGGACCCAAAATCGAGTCGAAATGATAATATAGAACCCACACGAAGAATCCCAAAATTGATTCTGTCAAAAGGTCAAAAATAGCTGAAGGAACTTATGCCCCAAAATGGGATTAATCCGAGCTCAGAAATGTGCTGAAACTGCACATGCAATACAATCACCATTAAAGCTAAAAAAAAATGAAGCTTAGGCATCCCCTTTGGGGAAGAAATTACTCCAAAACGACAATTTTCCAGCTTCCCTAATTACTCCAACACATAGCCATGCAAAAGTTGAACCAACGCAACTGAAACCAGCTCAATAGGAGCTCTATAACTCAAGAAATCGGGTTCAGAAAATGAGGGTTGAAGCTGAAATTTGGGATTTAAATAGCAGCAATCTGGTCGCTATAAGTCAAACTCAGTCACTAAAAGCTTAAATTTTGATTAATAGAACTTTGCCTTAGCAACACTATATTTTTCTTATTTTTGAGATCTCTGGACGGACCCTCGGGATTAATGTAGGACCCAATGAAAATAAATCAGATATGCTACCCCACTAAATTTGGCAAACAAGACTCAACAGAACCAACAAAACTTCCATTTGAGGGTGTCTCATTGAAAAGTGGCTTCAATCTGAGGTTGTCTCATCAAAAAATGGGTCCCACACCAAGCTTCATTTTTAGTCAAAATCGACAAAAGGGATCAGAATGAAATGATAAGCCTCAGATACTACACGAAGGGTTGTCCATGATAAAATCAACATTATGAAGCTATTCGTGCTGACAAAATTCTCATCCAAGTACATTTACTAAGAATATTGACCGAAGTCAAACTTTGGTTGAAGCTTCAAAATTAAAACGTCTAACGTCACAAACTCACACCAAAAGCCTTGGGGCCCGAACCAACTATGCCCCTAGTCTAAAATGTCCCTTTTAGAGCTAATGAAACCATTAGAATTGCATTCTAATGTTGTATTCATGAACTTTTAACTAAAATCAACTATTCAAGTTTCAAAGGCTCCAAAATACGGAATCCTTCATAAACAAAAAATGAATGACCTGGCGACCGAACTAACAGTCCTATAAAGTCATAAATGACTTGTGGTCCCTACAAGAAAGCTCTAAATGCTGAAAAGATCGAAAAATAGAAGAAATGACTTGGAGCGTTATTACAACATCCACTATTAAAAGGACTTACTCTGTGAAAGTACAAGGACATTTATAGCCTAAATGCATGAAAAGATGAAGATACTAGGTCTGCATGCTCTGCCAAACCACCTCTGACACCCTCTTGAATTGAACAACGCCAACTCGGAATTTAGGCTAAGAGGAAAATCGTTAAGTCCACTTCAAAACTCCCAAAACTCCTCCAATTCCTTTTTGGGCTCTAACTTGCTTCCATTAGAACCGAAATTGCCTTAAAGAACCAGATTCATCTGAGAAAACTAACACCACACTGAAACCACCAAATTGAGCAAACATAGGAAAATGGCATAAGGAAGCCAACTCACCAATTGAAATACTCACCTTATGCTCCAAATCAAACATCTTCTAACAATCAAGAGCGTTTAATTGATCCTTAACTATTCTGGATATCTCCAGCACAATCCAAAGCTCAGAAAAACTACATGTTCCACCTGAACATCGAGGAGTGACAGCCGACAAAATAAGGAAGCTAGCCCAAGGCAAAGATAAAAATCCATTCCTAACTCTCAAAAACCAACAAATCCAGCTGAGACACAACCTTATGAAACTATCAACACTGATACAAAAGATGACCATCCTTCGAATGACAAGGCTGCACTGAGCTCGGCTCCACTGACCTACTCCAAGCAAGGTACTTCTAAAAAAAAACTGACACCATGAGCCCACAAGCTACTCTCCCACCACAAATTTGAACGAACCACCCAATCTAAGGAAACTCAAATAGGTAGACGGTGTATCAACGTAGTCAACTAGACAGAAGTGGCCCAAGGGTACCAATTCATATCACAAACCACGTAAGCTATCAAGCAAGATGAAAGCAAACCTTATCCTGAACAAGAACCAAATCATGGATTCTATGAATTACTCTGACCCCATCATAAAGATGAACCTTCTTAGAAAAATCCCATTTTCCAATAGCCGCTAGAGTCTTAAGCCACTGATGAACGCCACTACTCCGACTCCGAATCACAAACTAACCTCAACAGCTATCAACACACCCGCTGAGAAACAATGAAAGCAACAACAAGGTAAAATAGGGAATCATACCTCCGAATTTTGGCTAGCCATAACCAAACTCCAAGACCACCCTGATGAAGAAATATCCAAAAAGACCGAACAACCAAAAACACAACTTCACAATCGAGAATAAGAAAAAAACAAAAGAAGAAAGTGGCCAACAAGGACTACCACAAAACATCAAAAGGCTAAACTACCCTTGACACAACTTTGACAGCTAGCAATCTCGAAATTATTACTCAAAATGGATGGCATACAACTAAGGCAACCTCCTAAGCCAACTAGGCCCCACAACACACAAACCTTTACTAGGTAAATATATTCTAACCACCTATAAAAAAGGATTGACATCATAGTAAGAACACACACCAAGGGTGGAAAAAAAGGAAACTAGTAATCCCAAGACCACCAACGCAACAAAACCACCAAGCTAAAGGCACAAGGAGTTACTCAACCACTACTCCCAATCGAAGAAACATGGCCCAGTTGATCAACTACGAAAAAAGTCAACTACATGAGGCAAATTACATACACAAATCAAGATACCATAACAAGCCAAATGAACCCAAATGGGCATGAAAACCCCAAATCACACAAAATAAGAACAAATGGATAGGACCATAAAATCACATCCAAAGAAGGATTACCTGGAGCCTCGGCCTTTGATCGGCTCGTAGAAGCATAGAAGGGATCATGCCTGACCTCAACCTGAACATCTAAAGTAGAACAGGCAACACCAATGGGACCACCTCTAACTGTAGGTGTTATCAACCCAAAAGATTTACATTGCTAAATACCTCTAATCATGGTGCCACATTAGGGACAAACTGTAAGCTAATGCCATGATCTCCATGGATACAAAAGAGTCCATCCACTATAGCCTAGGGAATATCATATGTTGGTAATGCTCGGGAGATCAACTACAACTAGGGGCACTCTCTTGATCAGTGGTCAAACTCTCCACAATCATAGCAAACCCTAAAGTCTGAAGCTCGATATGAACGACGTGATGAGCTACCTTTCGTACCTCTGCTAAGATTTGAACCACCCTTGTGACAATATCTGACATACTGGCCTACCTCACCATACTCATAGAAATCATCACCAATAGTAACCTGCTATAAAGACCCAACTGGAGTAGTATGAGACCCAACACGTATAGCTCCAAAATGATCACCGTAAGAAGTTTGATTGGAGCTTTACCTTCCATAGGAACCACGACCTACCTCATCACCCCTAGAACCTGAGATGCCACTACCATAATCCTGATAGGTCGAGAAGGAAGATAACCCTCACTCAACTCATACCCACTTCAAAGTGGAATGTTTTCACTATTGTACTGATGGCGAGACGTCCTACCACTATCTGTCTAAGCCTCAATATATGCCTGCCACATGCCCCTCACATGGCTAACAACCTGGGGAAAGGAAGATCCTACTAATATCAGATGCTCTGATACTAACCAAAGTGGCAAAGTTAACCCTTTAATGAACTCCTGACTCAAATCTCAATCTGCAGGAAATAATGTTGGACTAAGCCTATCGCACTCTAAAAAACCCATTACATACTCAAAAATAGATGATGAACCCTACTGGGATCATTCGACCCAACTCTGCCCTATGAAACACCCGTTGCACCATGAACCACACCTACATGTGTTGTACCCTAGAAGAAACTCGGACATCCTAACACTCAATCTCGAGGAATCGAGGTAGTCAATGATCATATCAAAGCTTGGGCTGACCCTAAGCTCTCTGAATGCTAAAAAGCGCCTCTGACCTCAATGTTCATGCCCGACTAAGGCCTTCTAACCTGACCATGTGCTGAAACTTAGATGGAATGTGTTATGCTCCATCCATGTCCATCGAGTACCTTGTACTATCCATCTAAGAAAGAGTAGATTCTAAAGTAGTTTGTTAGAGGTTAATCAAAGGGAAAGTACACAATCAGGAATCAAAGGTAGAATTTCCTAAGAATGCCCTATAGAATCCAAAAGATAGGATACAGACGTCTCTGCACCAATCCAAAATATTCTACTGTGCATTTGCTCTCATACAAATGATGTCGGTCAACCTATAGATCTAATACCAACTTCTCATGACCCAATTTCTGGGGTCATGATGGCACCTACTACACCCAACTAGTAGGTAAGCCTAACCCTTAACTTGGAGTCATAGGCAACGAACTACCAAGAGAAAGTCGATAACAAGAAGCATAAAGCTTATAACCAAGCAAATAAAGGGTAATCAACAAAAACGTAATACAAGTAACAATCCGAAGACCTACCATCAATCAGTAATCAAGTGTCTAATCAAAATAAGAGTACAGGGATTTTACAAATACAAAATAAGTACAAGTTGTCTTTGAATACAATATAAAGAATAAGTGTCGCGCCTCATTTTTTGCAAAATGGGTTAACGACGTGACAACTCTTTTAGGATTATTTCCAGCAGTGTCGTCATGCTTTCACACCCCATTTTTTCATAAAATGAGTTGTTCAATGATGTGACAACTCTTTTAGGATTTAATTTAAAAGAGAGTCACCACCTATCGAATTAAAGGTATGTTTGGGAACCTAACTAATACTAAATTAATTTTAAAGGGTCAACGAACCAGTGATCGGATAAAGGTTCAAATTACCTCAAACAGAAGGTGTTAAGAACCTTTTAAGGTCCACAAATGTAGGTCCTAGTGGTATCTCATACATTTATGTGGGGGTTATACATGTGGCAAATAAGTTCACTATTTATTTATTTATTGGTAAATTAAACTAAGTGATAGAGATAGAAAATTAAATATAAGATAAGTCGGAAATAAACCTGAAAACATAAATAGAGAAGATAATCAAGAAGATAGAATCAATACAAATATATGGGAGAAATATTATTTTAAATTAATTATTACCCCAAATAAATACAAATAATAAATATAAAAGACAAGAAAAATTAAACTTAAATCTAAAACTATCCTTCTCAAATCAGCGTCCAGCTTATTAATCGGAAGGCAAATTAGAGTTTATCATTTTTTGCTTGAGTCAACTTACATCATTTCTAAAAGGGCTTATCTACCCCTACTCCCTTCTAAGTTCATTTATTATTAATATCCTAAAGCGAACTAAAGAAATCATAAAACTAGACGTCCAAAAAGGTGTCTCGAGTCCCAACTTAATGCCCAAGAGAAATTGCGATAACTAAATAGTAGGTTTTAGACTCAAACAAATCATAAGATTCCTAATTAGACCCTAAGCGTCAAGCAAAATAGGTAGGACAAAGGCTTCACATATAAAGTCTTAAATTGGCCTCTAATTTAGTTATTTAGCATGCTTGAAAACACAAATAAGTAGTGAAGGATCATGATAGAGTTGTGTGTGCATACATAATCAGATATATAAGTCATAGTGCAAAACTTGAATTATGTGGAAGCAAAGTGAGAAAATAGGGACAATTTAATAGGCTAATTGTAATAAAAGAAAGACATTTATGAAAATTTTAGTTATTAGCATGCTAGCTTTTTATAATGCATTAAAACTTATAGGCATGATGTCCAAATGAATTAATATATTGAAAATTGTTTAACAAAGGCATATGGACATGATATCTAATTAATCAACATGATAAATATATTACATAATTCATATAAACATGGTTTTATACAGAGTAATTCTCAAAACTTGACAAAGGCCATTTTAAATATGTTGTGATAAGAATCAAAACGAGAATCCTAAATTATGATACCTAACAAAGGGCACGTTATAACTAGTTAGGCTTTTAGACTATTTCAACAACACAACAGCAAGTTGATTTGCAATTAGAATGAGGGGAGCATGATATAGATTTATTAAAGGTTTTTACTAAGAAGCAGTAGTGGCACATTTTCATAATTATAAAAATATATGTAAGCAGGACTTGATTACACATTGGTAGTGGACCATTAAGCCATGCAAAGACTTATAACACCCCGGAAATTTTTTGAACTAAGATTTCTTAAGTGTTAAGGTCAGGTCACTAGATACAGCACCTTGAGTTCAAAAAAGAATTAAAGAGAATTCATTCAAGCCATTCCATAGTCTTTTAAGTTTTTGGTCAACTTCAAACGACCATAACTTTTAGTACATGATGGGTTAGGAGACCCATAAGAAATCACATGAAATATATTTGATTCCTCTTTCCAACGCCACTGAGTTTGCTACTTTTCGAGCTCCTATGAGAGAGATATGCCCTTTTAAAGTCAGGCTTTCCATTTAAGGAAAGTTACCCAAAAATAGGAGGGGTATTTTAGTCTTTTCCTTACCGCATCAGCTTAAAACAATTTTTAGTAATATTTAGGGGTCTAAACTGATTTGTTTCAGTTTTACAAATACTAATTACGCTTAGGGTTTTAGAAGAGAGTTCAAGAAGAGAAAAGAGGAGAAAGGAGGAAAAAGTTCAAGGCATTCGTTGAGATTTCTTGCAATCTTCGAGGGTTTTGCGCCAAGGATTCGATCCTAAAAGGTATGTAAGCTTCCATAGTATTGGGTTCATTCACCCACACGCCAATCATGAGTTTCTTTTGCAAATCTATCCATAAATATTGAGCAATTTAAGTTCTTGATAAGTATTCTTGAAGTTCATTCTAAATCTTGTTTTGTTGGGATTTTGAGGAATTCTTGAGATGAAAGTTAGTTATTTGAGGGTTGTTTTGAGTATATTAGTGTATACTTAGGTTGGGTATTCGAATCTAAGTGAGTGGGCAAGATAGCATTCAAATCTAGGAGAACTAGGGTGAGAAAATGAGCAAAGAAAATCATCGGGGTTTTTTGGGAATAGGCAGCGCGCCGCCCTACCATTTCACCAGCTGAGAGTGTCTAAACTACTTATAAACATCAAGAAATCATTCATAACATGAATCATAACCTTGAATTCATAATTCAAATTCAAGGTAGAGTTAAGAGTTAAGTCTTGAGAGTTCTTCCGAGTTATTTTGAGAAGTCTTCTACAATTACTTACAACTTGTATCAAGACTCGAGTAAGTGAGTATGAGAATGAGGAGAATGTATTTATGAGTCTACACTATCATCGAGATCCTTCATATCATGAATCATAACTCTTGAATTCATAATTCAAATTCAAAAAAGAGTTAAGAGTAGAGTTCAAGAAAGTCATTGAGTTCAATTGTGAATCCTTTGAGGTTAACTATCGATTTAAGGTAAGTTTTGAGGAAGTAAATATGAGACTGAGAAGAGTCGTATACCTGAGTTTCATATTGTTATTTAGACCCTTGAATCGAGTCGTTCATGCCTATAAATTTCGCATGAAATCCATCAGTTGAGTATCTTTGAGAGGAGTAGTATCTTCAAGTTTTAAGTCTTGAGTATTGAGTTCCTAAGCATTTTGGGATTATATTCCTAATCATGGGGCTACTACATGTTACCCATGAAGGTCTTTGAGTTGAGTAGTTCATGCCCATAATTCCGCATGAACCCTATGAGTCGAGCAGTCTTGAGATGAGAAGTATCATTGAGTCCTTGAGTTGAGTAGTTC
>JAJONR010010743.1:0-20861 GCA_029582245.1 Solanum etuberosum
CCCATAAACCATGTAGCCATCATGGGTACAAAAGGGTCATACTTTTTAGATGATTCCTTAGTGCTTTTTAGCATAGACTAGTGGATCCACTTAGTAGTTAGGTTCTATACCCCCGGCAAGGTATAGGACGGCCCTGGCAGCGTGAGGCAAAACGTTGTATCATCACATATCTCTTAAGTGATGGTTGTCGGTTAGAGAAACTCCCACAGAAGTATTTTGTATTCTTATATACACAGAGTCAATTGTATTTTTATATACAAACAGAGTTTATATTGTATCTTTGCATACAAACTGAGTTATTATGTTATTTATCAATACACAGAGTTGTTATTCATGTTTTAAAAGCTTTTCTTTATATTGCATTCATATTATTTCTTTATATTGAAATGAGTTAAGTTGAACCCAAGTATGTTCTTTCAGTTCCTTTCAAGCTTATGTCTTGTTTTAGAATTCCCCTCGCATGCTCGTACATTTAATGTACTGATGCCAGTTGGCCTGCATCTTTTATGATGCAGATACAGGTAACCAGGATCAGCATCCAGCGCATCGTTGATTCTAGTTGAGCTTCAGTGTTATTGGTGAGCCTCCTTGCTTCCGGAGGATCACTTTTATTGCTTTATCAGTTAGTTCATTAGGATGTCGTGGGTCTTGTCCCGACGTCCATCTCAGTTGTTAGAGGCTTCATAGACAGTTAGTTATTGTTAGTTCTTGAGTCTTTTCGTTTTCAGTTATGTTGAGACTTGAGTTGCCATTTTGGCCAGTTGAATGTTGATCTTTAAAACATTTTAAGTTATTTATTGAGACAGTTTGGTTATGATTGTATTTCAATACTTTCTTTTATCATGAGTAAGTCTTCCGTTAAGAGTTAAGCCAGACCAAAGGTTCGCTTGGGACCAGGAATGGTTCTCGAGTGCCAGTCTCGCCTAGGGTGTAGGCTCAGGGCGTGACACTCGTACTCATCAAATTAAATTATATAAAACTCTAGATTTACTCTCTTGACTCCTACTCATCAAATTTAATGCTTAAGAAACATTACAAGAACTAAAATTCAAAATTTAATCTCTTTGCTTCTACTCGTCAAATTAAATTAAATAAAATTTAAAATTACCCTCCTTAGATCTGGGTCCTACTTATCAAGTTAAATACTTGAGAAAATATCACTAGAATTAAAATTTAAAACTTAACCAATTGGCTCCTACTTATCAAATTAAATTAAATAAAAATTTAAATTTACCCTCCTTGGTCTTGGCTCCTACTCATCAAATTAAATATTTGAGAAAATATCCCTAAAATTAAAATTTAAAATTTACCCTCTTGACTCCTATTCATCAAATTAAATAAAATAAAAATCCAGATTTACTCTCTAGCTCCTACTTATCAAATTAAATGTTTAAGAAAAATAAAAATAAAAGAACTAAAATTTAAAATTTACCCTCTAAGCTCCTACTCATCAAAGTAAATTAAATTAAATTCTAATTTTACTCTCTTAGCTCCTACTCATCAAATTAAATGCTTAAAAAGTATCACAAGGACTGAGATTTAAAATTTATCCTTTTTAACTCATATTTATCAATCTAAATGAAATAAAATGTTGTGAATAATGAGAGAAACTACTAATCCTCCCGGATCCTTCTCATCAAGACATAATGTATTACCATAATCTTGAGAATATTCCTATATATACAAATTTCTTCACTCTCCCTTTGCCTCCAATCCTCTTTCATGATCTTTATGGTGAATGATACATCATTTTCCATTCTAGACTAGTCATGGACTGCAATAAAGAAGAGACTACGATTGCCGATAAGATGATGGGAAATAGAAAGAAGGCATCAATAGAATCTAGTGAAAATTGTGAAGTATGTGCTTATCTGCCTGGACACTGAAAATTCTGCCCACGCAGATAAGCACTTACTTTACAATTTTCACTAGATTCTATTGATGTCTTCTTTCTATTTCGCATAATCTCTTCAACAATGATGGCCTCTTCTTTGCTGCAGTCCATGACTAGTCTAGAATGAAAAACGATGTATTATTCACCATAAAGATCAAAACTTTATACAGAAATCAAACCCCAAATCATAAGATAAAATAACCCCACAAACAAACAAAAACATAAAAGATCATTCTTTGTTTGGTGAAAACAAACAAGAAGTTGACTTTTATTTCTTTACAATAAAAAAAGCAGAGAGTTGATGAAGAAATTTACAGTGAATTTGATAAGTTGTTTGTCTGAAAATGCAAATGAAAGAGGATTGGAAGCAAAGGGAGAGGGGAAAAAATTGTATATATAGAAAAGTTCTCAAGATTATGTCTTAATGAGTAGGATCCATGAGGATTAATATCTTCTCTTAATTATTTACAACACTCTATTTGATTTAATTTGATGAGTAGGAGTCACGAGGATAAATTTTAAACTTTATTTGATTTAACTTGATGAGTAGGTGTCAGAAGGATAAAATTTCAAATTTCAGTTCTTGTGATTCTTTCTTAAGAATTTAATTTGATGAGCTAATAGAGTAAAATTGGAATTTAATTTAATTTGATGAGCTAATAGAGTAAAATTGAAATTTAATTTAATTTAATTTGATGAGCTAATAGAGTAAAATTGGAATTTAATTTAATTTATCGAGTAGGAGCCAAGAGAGTAGATTTTGAATTTTAATTGTAGTGATATTTTCTCAAGTATTTAATTTGATGAGTAGGAGACATGACCTAAGAGGGTAGATTTTGAACTTTATTTAATTTAATTTGATGAGTAAGAAAAAAGGGTAAATTTTGAATTTTAGTTCTTGTGATATTATCTTAAGCATTTAATTTGATAAGTAGGAGTCAAGAGGGTAAGTTTAAAATTTTATTTAATTTACTTTGATGAGTAGCAGTTGGAGTGAATTTTAAATTTTATTTAATTTAATTTGATGAGTAGGAACCAGGTAAATTTTAAATTTTAATTCTTGTGGTATTTTCTTATTAATCATTTTATTTAGAAAGTATGTTACATCTAGACTGTTTTTAGAAATTACATTATTCTTAAATATGGATTATCAATACAAATTTAATATAATACATGAATAATTAAATGATTTAATAATTAATAAATTTTAAAATTTGTGAAATGTTCACATGCAAAATATCACAAATGACTATTTCAATTAATTAAAAATTGAAGGTTCTTAATAAAATATTATAATAATTAATATCACGATTTGTTGGTATTTCAGGAGCTAAAAATAAATATAATATGTAACAACATAAAGTCAAGATGATTTAAAAAAATATTCTTGACTCTTATAAATACTTACTTTACTATGAATTCAAGAAGTTTGACCAAAAATATGAAGGTCCAAATTTGAAAGTCAATCACTTATACAAAGGATCTAAACTGGAAATGTTATAAATTATTGTATATAAAATTCGACTATGATTCTTAAATTTCATAATTGAAAACAAATAAGGGATCCAAAATATTTTACTACCATTTATGAATAATTACTTATTATACATGAGTTCATTCTTACCAAACAATATGATAATTGATCACTATAAATATACTATAATTCTTAAATTTCATAATTGAAAACAAATAAGAAGGGATCCAAATTTTTTTTTTTTTTTTTTGGTAACCAATGCAAATTACCATTAACAAACAAAAAACAAATACACCTAAAGAACACTCAATCTCCTAATCACACTCTAAGAAAGGTATTAAGAGAGTTAAGCCTCCTATAGAACTCTAATTACACAAATCTCCGCAACAACCAACAATACTTATTCGCCTTCTAGACCGTTTAACTACCTCAAGTCTATCTACAAATTCCTTCTTAATTTGTGTCAAAGCTGTATCTGTATTTACAGTGATGCCTTTAAACAATTTCCAGTTCCTTGCTCTCCAAACCTGGTATATCATTACTCCGGATAATGCAGCAATAAGTTCCTTGTGAAACTGTTGCCAATTCTTCCTTCTGAGTCTATTTAGAACATGTTTGACAGTTCCAGCTGGAATAAGTGTCCCAGACCATTGTTGCAATTCAGTTTGGACTCTCACTGTCCATTCACAAGTAGAAAATAGGTGAATATGTGTCTCCCCTACTGATTTATCACACAAACAATGTGTCATCTTCCATTGGAATATTTAATCTCTTGAGTCTCTCTTTGATTAGTAATCTATCTTGCATGGCTAGCCACAATATGAATCTATGCTTAGGTTGAGCAAATTTAGTCCAGATTAAGTCAGACACTCTAAGTCTAGCATGTTGCCCCAATAGTGTATTATAACTTTGTGTGAGTGCCAAGCCTGCATCTCTACTTTCAAGGCATTAACCTTCTTCCAGTACCAACTTGAGTTCAATGGTGGAGTATGTAACCATATGTTATCATTGTTTTTCATATATACTCCATGTACCCACTTGATCCATAACACATCTTCCTTCACAGCGAGTTGCCAGAGCAGTCTACCAACAGAGGCCATATTCCACAGCTTACTACCTTTGATGTTCAAGCCACCAAACTTCTTAGGAATGCACACTTGTTCCCATGAAACTAATGGCACTTTTCTTGCTTCCTCAGTACTTCCCCACAAATAATCTCTACATTTTTTATCCACATTCTTTAATACACTCCGAGGCAATATGAATACAGAACTCCAAAAGCTATGTATTGATAAATGTACAACATTAATTATTTGAAGTCTACCTGCATAGGACAATTGCTTCGAATAAGCACTAAAATGTGTTAGTGCCTCCATTACTCTAGAAACAAAGTTAATGTTGCCTTCACAAAAGATCATAAGATCATCTGTAAAGATCAAGTGTGTGAATTTGAGCTTCTTGCACATAGGGTGATATTGAAAGTCTGGCAGTTCTCCCATACACTTCAATGTTCTTGAGAGATACTCCATGACAAGCACAAAAAGTAGTGGGGATATGGGATCGCTCTTGCAGCATGCCCCCTACGGGAAATACACGAAGCAGCTGAGCCATAGTTCTTCGATCGCCTTGTCTGAGTCCCCTTTTTCCAGCAAAAAACCATGACCTTCTCCATTAATTTTGACTGTGAACATAGGAGAGGTTAGAGGCTGGCAGTATACTACAAACTTGGAGTCTCATTATAATGGTAGAGTTTGGTTAGTGTGGAGGCCTGACGTTTACAAAGTAACACGTATTTCCTCTTCTGCACAGGCGATTACATGTGAAGTGTGCTATGTTCCCCTTCAACTTAATTATATTATGTCAGTGGTGTATGCATATAACACAAGGGAAGGCAGGAGAGAGTTGTGGGAGGCTCTAGTTCACCATAGTTTGAGTTGTGTCAAACCATGGATAGTTCTGGGAGATTTCAACTCAGTATTGAAAGTGGATGATAGATTGGGGGTAACCCAGTAACTTGGTCCGAGGTTGCTGAATTTCAAGATTGTATCAAGTGAGCTATTAGTACAACATCTGATGTTACTTCTGGTGGTGCAACCTATTTCTCTGGTCGTTGTTTTTGCACTGGGGCCTTCTTCTTTACTGCAGAAACAACACAAGGTAGGCTTCCATTCATACAAGACCTTCTGTTCCACAATTAAGTCTCTTTCATTCTTGAACAAAATGACATTTGGTAACTTGGAATCCATCTGAACTTCCACTGGTAGTCTGGCGAAATGCAACCCTTTCTTCTTTTCTGCATTGTGATCCACCATGAGTGGTTTACCAACTAGACTACCTAGTTTACTCAAACCTTTTGGACTCCAATATTTGAAGTCCAAACCTGGTAACTTAATCCATAAGGGTACTGTATTTAACTCATCCTTCATAAATTCCATATCAGGATTCCAGGATTTCACAATGAAAGGTTTGTTATCGAAATGATAAATCCCCCCTGCAAAACTTCATTCTTAGCTTCAACAGTATCAAATCGAACCAAGATTATTCCATTCTTCAACATTAAGACTTTATTAATCCCATGTTGCGACCAAATCCTTTTCACATAGCCATTTACCACATCAAATGGAGGATGTGCTCCCAGTACATAACAAACAACAACTGTTTTCCAGTATTTTATCTCAGATTCAATATCTCCTAACTCAATCACAGTGATAGGGGTTTCACCTTGCATCTCAGGAGCCACATAATCCAACTTAAATCCAGCATTGGATACTTTAGATATATCGAAACTATCCAACATTGAAGCCTTATTAATTGGAATTTCTGCCTCAACCTGGTCAGCCCAAGATTTAGCACCACTACTCGAAGGATAAAACTTACTTGAGCTTGTTGATGTGTGTACAACATCAGCCCAATGCTCTGGTGCTTCAAATTCTGAGATTTCCGTTGTGACCTTTGGCGGTGTTTCTAGGTTATTTAACTCTGTTTCAACTTGAATGTTTTCTCGGAGTACAACTGCCTGAGCCTTCTTTCCACGATGTGCTTTGCCTAGCGTTGCTTCCTATGCCATTTGCGCCTTCAAGGTCGGTATGCGTTAACTCTTCTCCATGGCCAGCGCACATTAGTTGACATGCGCTGAGAGAGAGTACATAGAGAGAGAAGGTTCAACTATTGATTTATTATTTAGCTATATTGGGATCCAAAATATTCTACTACCATTTATGAAAAATTACTTATATTTTCTTAAATTTTCAAAGTAGAAGTTGTCTTGGAAAAACATATCAAGATCACTAACATAGAAAGGATGCTGAAAACTCCCATTAAAAAATTGATCTAAGAGTGTAAATTTTTATGGAAATAAACAGATAACATAAAAAGAACCCCAAAACAAACAAAAACATAAAAAGATGACTCTTAGAATGATTGAAACAAACAAGAACTTGACTTTTATTTTTTTCAAATAAAAACTAGAAATTTGATGAAGTAACTTATAGTGAAGTTGATAACTTGTTCGTTTGAGAATAGAAATGAAAGAGGATTGGAGGCAAAGGAAGAATGAAAATTTTTGTATGTATAGGAAAATTCTCAAGATTATGGTAATACATTATGTCTTGATGAGTAGGATCCGGAAGGATTAATAATTCTTCCTCATTGTTCACAAAATTTTATTTGATTTAATTTGATGAATAGGAGTAAAAATGATAAATTTGTTGTAAATATATTTATGTGGATGTCCATACCTTCAACGTGTAATGACATCATAATGTATAGTAACTCCCAAACCTCCATAACCTTCCCCCTTGATATTCCTCTATAACTTACATGGTTAATGTCTCCATTACATTCATGGTTAATATCATGTTTATGACAAATCTTTTGTATGCCTCTATGTAATATATAAATAGAGGCATTAGAGTTTATATTGGATATATTTGAAGATTTGGTGAACACTTGAATACTTGGAAGAATAAGAAAAGCTTTCATCTCTTGTCTCCCAATTTCTCTCTCTTTCAACTTCTATATTTATTGTCTTATTTTGTTTTAGTATCAACATGAGTCTCTAATATTATTTTCGTGATTACTTTTAAGTTCTTCTCGTAAAAGAAGAAAATATAATATTTACTGTCATCTCCTGGGTACTGCTGTGAATAGTATCTCAAAGCTTAAGATGTTGTGCAGTGCAAATTACATGACATAAATCATATGGTATGTTTCAATTTTCCTCTTGTTGATTTATGATTTTTTTTGTCATCCCGTTTCATGTTAAAATTTATGGATAAATTATAGCTTTCAATTGATGATATGAATATTTGTTGTAAACTATAAATTTAAATTTCAAAATAAAATAATGGTGATAAATTTTTGAGATACTCGTTAAAAAGGAATAAATTGTAAAGGAATATAGTAAATGACAAAGTTGATCACTAGTGAATTCATTTCGGAGTTGACAAATATAATCAATTATTTTGTGTGTATGTTTGTCTACAGTTAATCTATTTATTATTTATGGTGAAAACTGTTTAGCATCTTAGTGTGTCAATAAGTTGATGAATCAATAAAAAGGTTTGGTGCATTGAATATTATTTTTATTGGAGGATAATAATAGAATATAAATAGTTTGTTGCTCCTATGATTCCTTGATTATATTTCATATGTTATTGAAATTTAATTGTGCAAATAATTACAAAGTGGGGTAATATTTTAAAGGTTTGAAGGCGAGCTCAAGTACACTTGGCCTATTATATCATTGGTTAAGGATAAGACGATAGATTTAAATCTTATCGCACTAAAAAGGGGTAAAAGATCGGTTTCAAGTCTTGATATACCATGAGAACAAGATGTTGGGTTCATGTCGGGTAAGACATTGGGTTTATGTCCTAATGCACCATAGTGATGATATGGGGATGACTAACACAAACCAATATATTTTTTACTAAAAGTCATGAAATCTGCCCAATAAATTTGCTCCATTCTCTTATGTGAATGTGGTAGCAGTGCATAATATGTTTGAAAGATGACAAGTGATTGAATGTATGAATATTAGTGTGGTCAAATGTTAATGGTCATCATTGTGGTAATTAAAAGGAAGAACATTATGAGTTCTTAAGATGGTCCTTCAAATGTGAAGGTAATTTTTAGTCGTTAAAGTGGTATGAAAGGTTATTGGGCACATTGTTGTTGGTGCAATCCAATTTGAATTTTTTTGTAATTCCTCCATCAAAATAAAGGAATACAAAATGGTAGTACATATAGTACATTTGACCTTTTAAAGTGATGTTGAGGCGAGTCACATAAATTTGGTAATGTCAAAGCATAACAATGAGTTTCTAATAAAAACTTATGGAGAATGTACAAATAGTTATGGTCCATTTCTTGAATAAAATGTGACTTGTGTTCGTATGGATAAGGACATGTTCATGTATGGTTGGATAAATGTCACATCTCACCTCTACGTGAGATTTGAGAGAATAAAAAGAAAATAAAAAATACTTCGACATAAATGGTTATTTGGTCACGTATTTTGTGTACATCACAAATATTGTGGTATATTTTATTATGAACTACCAAAGGACAAAAATAAAATAAAATTATTTGCTATAAAGTTGTGGCCATGACCAAAATAAATATTATTGTGTGGCAACACAAATTTGTCGTTGCTTGTGAAGAAACAAGTCTTGCCCATAGTAATTTTAACTATGACAATAGTAATAATTTCCCCTCTTGGAGGAGACGGTCACCATAAGAATGGTGTTGTAAAATTTGTGGGAGTACACAAATTAATTGAGAGTTTTGAAAGGGCTAATTTGTTACTATCCGGAGGAATGAAATTGTCCATAATGTTGGGGTTATAGTAAGTCTCAAAAGAAACTTTTTAAGTTTCGAAGGAATAGAAAAGAAAAAAATTATTATATCGAGACTATAAATTATGAGAAGATTTAATATCTTCAGATTACTACAACCGAAGAAGATTATAAATATTTATTTGTTGTATACAAATATAGACATGATGATGGAATCACATGCAAAAGTAAACTAAAAATTTACTAGAATACATATCAGTTGGCATAACTGGTTGGTCATTCCGGTTCAAATGTGATGCAAAAGAAATTGAGAATTCACGTGGCTTATGTTGAAGAAATAAAGATTCTTCAAGAATTCTCTTGTGCTACTGCTTCTTCTCATGGTAAAATGATCATTGTACCAGCTAAGGTTGGGATTGTATCCCCTGAAATTATTTGGAACATATAAAAAGGTGAACATGAGCCCGTTCACTGCCATGTGGACCACTTACTATTATGATTTAATAGATGCATCTATGGTATGGTCACATGTGCATTTGTTATCAACTTACAAATTGATTTTTGTAAGGTTGTTTGCTCGAATTGTTAAATTAAGAGCACATTCCAAAGTATACAATTATGTTGATAGTGCATGTTGGTTTAGCAAAAATTGTATGCCTCCAATTATAACTAGACCATTGATTATGAGAACAAATCTAACAAATAAAATTTGGTAAAAGATGAGTATATTTAATATGTATGCATCAAGCCAACAAGGTTCTCCCATCACAATTAGTTCAGGGTCAGGAACCAAATAATTTCCATCTAAAAATTTGATGTGTGCACATCTGATTTTATTGCTCTACCATGCACAAAGATGAATCCTGAAATGAGGTTGGGGGTAAATGTTAGATATCCTAAGATTAGGGGGAGATATGATTAGCAGCTGTAAATTATGTGTGAGGTGAATTATCTAGATTCTCGTTAAAAAATGTGAACTTGAAGTTCAAGAAATAATTTATTTGTAAAATATTGCAAATAATTTGCCAGATGTATTTGCTGACTCAATATTGTAATTAAGCTACAAATGTTTCAATAAATGTTCTTTGAAGGATAGAGTCTATGGTACACCAAAAGCGTGATAGACCAACCAATTTCAAACATAAAACTCTTTGAGGAAGGAGAGGAGCAAATTATCAAAATGATCATGATAAGGAGACAATTGTTTTAAAAAAGCACAATGACATAACACTTCATAATACCTTGAAAAAGTTTCAGGTAGCTGAAAATAATGAAAAATGTTGGTGTTAGCAGCTAAAGAAAAACATACGTCAGAAGAAGAAAAAAGAGAGAGTATTTTATTAAGCTGAAGGAAGAAATATTTAAATAGAAGGAACTCCTAACAATCAGTAGTAAATAATACAGTAACGAAAAAACAGAATCTTCCTAATAACTAGGAACTAAGTCTACCAACAAATACATGTTTATAGGAAACCCACAACTGAAAAACTAAATTAGAAGATATCTTTCTTCTGAAAACAGAAAACACATCAGCAGTCATGTCATTATGCCAACTCAACATGAATTAACAACTCATGAGGAATATTTCAACAAAAAATGAAGAGATCTCGATAAGTTAGGTCATCTTGGAATAGAGTCAAATGACCGTCGACGGTATCTTTATTATGAAATAGCACTTAATGTTATAAATGGTAACAAGGATCTTGAATTCAAATCTGTCATATAATACGGACAGATAAATGATTGGCCAAACGAAATGCACTATTCAAGTATACTTTGTTTCACTGAGAAAAGTGATGTTTTTGAAAAAGTGATGCTTTTGAACTTATAGTTCATAAATAAAGATATAATGTCAGTGGGGTATACATGAATCATTGTGTGAAAGTATAACCGTAAAATATAAAGTATAGTTTGTGCCTCGGGTCATAAAGAGTTTTCGCAAAAGTTCTGACATTATTAAATAGAGATATATTCTCCCGTGGTGGATGCAATGAGACTTGTTTCAGTTTGATAATAGATGAAATACTTAAATATGTATAATGAATGATTATTATGTCTAACTAGACGATGAAGGTTATATGAAAATATTTGAAGGATTTAAAAGGTCTTAAAGAAATTCCATTGAGTACCCATTGATTTTGAGATTGCTTAACACATAAAAAGAATCTTTTCGATCTCATAAGAATGATTAGAAAATATCACGTATTAGTGCAATTGGTGCACTTACAGATTGTTGGTTATGCAACTGCTAGAAGATTATTTGATCTACATAACGAAAGTTATGTGAAGAGATCGTCATATTATCATTCAAGCTACGCCAAGAAACTAACAAAGCAAGTGACTCAACACATAGAAGATGCGTGATTTTCTTTGAGAACAAAGGACGAGTTTCAATAAAATTGAAATGATCAATCTCTGAGTCAATTTTTTTTTATTATGTAAATGCAGAATATTTATTTGATCCACATAAAGCTTGATCGTAAATGAGACATTTGTTTACATGTGGAAGCACAACAATATCTTGGCAGTCAAAGAATCAAACACTAGTAACCACTTCTTCAAAATCATGCAGAAATAATATTGATCTATGAAGTAAGTCGGGAGTGTGTTTGGTTGGAATCATGACCTGCCATATTAAGAAAATATGTGATTTTCCTTTGGAAAGGGATATTTCATCCACCATATACGAAAATAATGTACAGCTCGATTGAAGGGATGATACAATAAAAGGAGACCGGACAAAACATATTTCACATAAATTATTTTTCACACATGATCTTTAACAAAATGGTGAGATAAAAGTTTAAAAGACCCGTTCAAGCTATAATCTTGTAAAATTATTCACTAAGAATTGTCAACATCAATATTTGAGAAGTTGAGATATAAGATTGTAATGCATTGTCTCCGAGATGTCAAGTAATGTTTTCATCAGAGGGAGTAAATACATGCTGCACTCTTTTTTCCTTGGCTTAGGCTTTGTCCCAATAGTTTTCCAGGAAAGGTTTTTAATGAGGCAACAACCAACGCGTATTACACGATAACATGTACTTTTTTCCTTCACTAGAATTTTTCCCACATGATTTTTCATGATAAAGTTTTAATGAGGCATATTATCAAACATTCAAGGGAGAGTGTTGTAATATATTTATGTGGATGTCCATAACTTCAAGGTGTAATTACATCATAATGTATAGTAACTCCCAAACCTCCATAACCTTCCCCTTTGATATTCCTCCATAACTTACATTGTTACTGTCTCCATAACTTTCATGGTTAATGTCATGTTTATAACTAACCTTTTGGATGCCTCTATGTAATACTATAAATAGAGGCATTAGAGTTCATGTTGGATACACTTGAAGATTTGGTTAACAATTGAATACTTGGAAGAATAAGAAAATCTTTCTTCTCTTTTCTCCCTATTTCTATTGCTTTCATCTCTATATTTCTTGTCTTATTTTGCTTTAGTTTTATAACAAACTTTTAAATTTTAGTTCTTGTGATACTTTTAACCATTTATTTGATGAGTATGAGCTAAGAGAGTAAAATTATAATTTTATTTAATTTACTTTGATGAGTAGGAGCGTAGAGGGTCTATTTAAATTTAATTTATTGAGTAGGAACCAAGTAAATTTCAAATTTTAATTCTTGTGGTATTTTCTTAATCATTTAATGTAGAAAGTAAGTTACATCTAGACTGTTTTTAAAAATGACACTATTCTTAAATATGGATTATCAATACAAATTTAATATAATACATGAATAATTAAATAATTTAATAATGAATAAATTTTAAAATTTGTGAAATCTTCAGATTCAAAATATCACAAATGACTATTTCAATTAATTAAAAATTGAAGGTACTTAGTAAAATATTATAGGAATTAGTATCACGATTATTTGATATTTCAGGAGCTAAAAACAAATATAGTATGTAACAACATAAAGTCAAAATGATTTAAAATATATTTTTGACTCTTATATATACTTATTTTACTATGAATTCAAGAAGTTTGACCAAAATATGAAGGTCCAAATTTGAAAGTCAAACCATTTATACAAAGTATATCTAAGAAGAGATCCAAAATATTCTACAACCATTTATGGAAAACTAATAAGAAGAGATCCAAAATAGTCTACTATCATTTATGGAAAATTACTTATTATACATGAGTTCATTCTTAGCAAACAATATGATAATTGATCAGTATAAATATACTCGTGGTCTCAGTATTCTACATCATATTTTCTTACATTCTTAAAGTAGAAGTTATTCCATGAAAAGAAATATTAAGGTCACTAACATAGAAAGGATGCCGAAAACTCCCATTAAAAAAAATTGAAGATTGTTGAGCTTCTACAACTGAGCGAGATCTTGGAGGCATGAAAGAAGTTGAAGATGTGGTGAAGCAACAAATGGAGCGTGTTGTTGCATTTCCATATCAAATCCTTGAAAGTGCATTGGCTCCTTCTAGGGATGAGTAAAAAATTTCGTCAAGTTTCGATGTTTGACCAAATAGATTTTATTAAATTTATCATATTTATGATTTGAATTTTACTTTTCAGTATGTTTATCCTAATTTGAAATGAATTAAAACTTGTCATTTATTTAGTGTGTGATAATTTTTCATTCATTTCAATGTCAATAAATGAAAAATTAACACATACTAAATAAAAGACATAAGTTTTATTTCATTTCATATTAGGATAAACATACTGAAATATAAAATTCAAATTATAAATATGGTAAATTTAATAAGACCTAGTTGGTCCAACATCGAAACTTGATGAAATTTTTTACTCATTCTTAGAAGGAGCCAATGCATTTTTAAGAATTTGATATGGAAATGCAACACCACGCTCCATTTGTTGCTTCGCCACATCTTCAACTTCGTTCATTTTTGCCTTCACGATCTCGCTCAGTTGTTGAAGCTCAACATTCTTCAATTTTTTAACGGGAGTTTTTAGCATCCTTTCTATTTTAGTTACCTTGATCTTTTTTTTCTATGTCAAAACTTCTACATTGAGAATGTAAGAAAATATGATGTAGAATATTGATCCATGAATATAATTATAGTGATCAATAATCATGTTGTTTGGTAGAGTGAACTCATGCACAATAAGTAATCTGCCATTAATGGTAGTAGAATATTTTGGATCCCTTCTTAGTAGGACAGGCAGAGATCGATCCTATGCAACAAAATTGATTAAAAAAAAAGGTATAAGTAATTGAGCAAGATGAAGCAAAAGATCTATTATTGATCTACAAAATAAATAACAGAGTATCTATTAAAGAGTCCTTCCTACTGTGGAAACTAAACCAACAAACTAGGAAACTAAGAAAACAAACTCCTAAAGTGGTGGATACATATCTAACAACCTATGCAGTAAAACACTAAGTAATAACAACGTGTATGGAGTGCAGTAACAATAATAATGTTCTAATACACCTCCCTCAAGCTAGATGGGGTGAAAAAACACCTAGCTTGGAAAAATGGATATGGAAGGAGCTCTTCGAAAGCGGCTTAGTGAGAGTGTCAGCCAACTGATCGAAACTAGGAATGTGACTGAAGATAAGGCACTTATTAGCAACCTATTAGTGAACGTAGTGAAATTCAACAACTATATGCTTCATGCGGCTGTGAAGATTGTTGTTCTCGCATAAGTAGGTGACACCAAATTTGTCACAAATATTGTATGTGGTGTGGGTATATGAACATGGAGTTCCTTGAGAAGATTTGTCACCCAAGTGGTCTCACCAACGACACTAGCAACAACTTGATACTCTAATTCAGTACACGAGCGAGCAATGATACGTTGTTTTTTTTATGACCAGCTAACTGGAGTAAAGCCAAGAAAAATAGCATAACATGTTGTGGAACTTCTATCAGTGAGGTCGCTAGCCTAGTTAGCATCAGAAAACACCGAGAGATTAAGACCGGTGCTTGGAGAAATTTGAAGGCCATAATTAGTAGTGCTATTGAGATAGGGGAGGTAGGCGTTTAACAGCCTTCCAGTGAGCTTCAGATGGAGCATGCATAAATTGAGACAATATTTGTTCACTAAGTAAGAAACATCATGCCTGCTAAAAGACAAATATTGCATTTTACCAATGACTTTCCTGTATTCGGTAGCATCATGAGATAAAGTACCATCATTTAATAGAAGACTTTGAAGACTTCGAGAAGAACTCATAGGAGCGGAAACACCATTGCAATCTTGCATCAGAAGGTCTTGGAGAAGGTCTAAAACATACTTTTCATGTGAGAGCAGAAGACCTTTTCCATCCCAAAGAACCTCAACCCCAAGAAAGTATGATACAGGGCCAAGATCTTTAAGGGAAAAATGGGAAGCTAAGAAATAGATAACTTGATGAACCATTGTAAGGATGATGTCATCTACATAGACTAAAAGATACCCAACACCAGTAGAACCATGGCGAACAAATAGAGACGGATCCGAGTAAGACTTAAGAAATTCCAAAGAAAAAAGATAAGGATGTCAGTTCATTGTACCAAGCGCGAGGCACTTTCTTGAGACCATAAATAGCCTTACGCAAACAACAAACATGTGAAGGATGAGAGGCATCCTCAAATCATGTTGGTTGTTTCATAAAAAAAACATCTTCTTCAAGTTTGCCTTGTAAAAAGGCATTATTGACGTTCAATTGATGTAAAATCCAAGTGTGTCGAACTACAAGTGAGAAAACAACACGAATGGTTGTGGGCTTGAAAACTAGAATAGACGTGCAGTGATAGTCAAGACCTAGACGCTGAGTGAACCCTTTGGCAACCAACTGAGCTTTGTATCGGTCAACTGCACCGTCAACTTTACTTCTGATCCTGTAAATCCACTTACAATCAACAACATTCTTATGAGAATCTTGAGGAACCAATTCCCATGTTTGATTCCGAATTAACGCATCAAATTCTGGTTTCATTGCTAACCTCCTCTCAGGATAGTTTAGAGCTTGCTTAAAGGTATAAGGGATAACATGGCCAGGTAATTGGACAAGATAATTGAATGATTTCTTGGGGCAGAAAATATTATGTTGTGAATGGGTCGTTGGGGGGATTGTAGAAGGAGGCGGCGGCGGAGGAGGTGGTGGAAAACAGGTTGGAGGAGTAGGTGGGGATGGAGGAGTTGGGGGTAAACTAGTTGGTTGTGCAGGAGAAGGAGTGGAAGCCGGTGGAAAAGTTGGTGTTTTGAGTCCGCGGTGATAGGTGATGAGACTGGGGATGAATTATATGAAGGGACAAAGGATTAGGGTTGCTGCAAAGAAGCAAGGGAAGAAGAAAGAGGAGAAAGTGAATTACCTGAGCCCATGGGACGCGCATGATTCTTGCCGAAAAAGACGGACTCACAAGATGAACCACCACTCGAAGTCTGATGTACTGGAAGAGGCAAAGGACACGGAGAAATATCAGGGGCAAGAGTTTGAGTTTGAGTGGCTGGAGGAGTGTCAACAACTTCTCACATGAGCGTAAATGACTTATTTTAAAGATGTGAGAATAGTGTGTGAAATGGCAAAATATTTTCAAAAAACTTTACATCACGTGAGATATAAAATTTAAAGTGAATGGGATCAAAACACTGGTGTGTATAATGAACCAGAGAGAAGCCTAGATAGAAGCATGGAGTGGACCTGGGCTCAAGTTTATGGGTGGTGTAAGGCTTAAACCATGGGTAACATAGACAACCAAAGGTTCTAAGTGAATTGTATCGGGGTGTAACACCAAACAGTTTTTCATAAGGCGATGTATTGTTTAACAATGGTGTGGGAAATTGATTAATAAGATAGACGGCATGTTGACAAGCGAATGACCAAAAATGAGAAGGTAAGGATGCCTCATGTAAAATTGTTTTGCCAGTTTCAACAATGTGCTAATGACGACATTTTGCGATGTCCACTCTTTGTGGTGTATGAGGAGGGGATACAAGGTGTTCAATTCCATTGGAATGGAGATATGGATCAAGACCTTTATATTCACCTCCTCTATCAGTATACAGAGAGACAAGTTTCTTTTTTTAAATAATTTCCACTAAGGGATGAAACTTGGAAAAAATGTCTCGAAACTCATGTTTATTTCTAAGGGTGTACAACCAAATATATTTGGTGTACTGATCAATGAAAACACAATAATATCATTTTTTATCAATGGAAATGACAGACGATGGCCCTACAAGTCACTAAAAAGTATTTGTAACGGAGCAGTACTAATTAGAGACAAACAATTGAATGGAAGACGTTGAACTTTATTAGAACAACAAGAATTACAGAAGGAAAACTTGTGTGTTAATGAAACTGGGAGAAAATATTTATTCAAAACAAAGTTCAAAATTCTGGAATGGGGATGACCAAGGCGATGGTGCCAGATTTGGCGAGGAACTGTTGTAGTGGCAACTTGAACAGTAGGCTTATCCACTGTGAAATTGGGTCAGTCATAAAGTTTGTTCCTATTCCGATCGAATACCAACGGAACTCGCATTTTCAAGTCCTTCACAAAGAAAGAAAATGAGAAAAATTCAATGGAGGTCAGGTTATCTTGACAAAATTTTGATAAAGAAAGAATATTTTGGTTGATGGCAGGTGTACACAAAGTATCAGTTAGTCTCAAAACAGTATTTGATGCAATTAATGAAGTAGAACCATGATGAATAATTGAGATTCATTTACCATCACCTATAGCTATTCCTTCTAAACTTGTATATTCTTCAAAATTGGTAGGCTCTATTGTGACATGATGCATAGCGCTAGAGTCTATTGTCCATTGGTTTGCTGGAGCTTGGTTACCCGAAAGAAAATTTGCCTTTCCCTCTAAATGATTGTGAGACTGTGACCTATAAACATTTGCAGTATGACCTTGAATGTTGCAAAGCTGACAGCGAAAATGATTATTGGTGTAACACCTTTGTGCGGAAGCATTTGGATGATATTTGGGATGCAATTGTGAGTTGTTGTTGGGTCGATGAGCAGTACGGTTGTTTGAATTAGGGGATCTGTGTTGAGTGACAATTTCAGCAGTTATTACAAGAGTTTCTTTCTACAATTCCTCATGTTTGAGGAAGAATTCATAGTCAATTAGTTTTGCATACAACTCATCATACGAGATGATGGAATCTCTTGCTTGAATTGCAGCGGAAATCTCACGAAAATATGACTCAAGACCACTCAGAATTTTCACTACCAACTCATCATTGGTGAATGTAGCACCAGCAGTGGCGAGCTCATTGTAGATAGAGTGTATATAAATATGAGGGTACAAAATATAGAGAGAAATAACCTCAACCTATTCACTCAGAATATAAGGAGGTTCACAAATTCTCCCCCATAACCAAAACTCTCAATACCCTAGGATTACATCGTGAATGTTGAATAAGTTAGAAGGAATAAGTCTATATTTATAGAGTCCTAAACCTTTTTCTACAAGAAAAGGACTAGTCAAATCTTAAACATTTTTCTAAAAGGAAAACCTATTTATGGTAAGAAACTCAGGGAAAATTTTCCTACAAGAAAAGGACTAATCAAATCTTAAACCTTTTCTTAAAAGGAAAATCTATTTATGGTAATAAAATCAGAGCAATTAATACCCAACAGATAGATCTTCTCCCTGAGTTTGTGTTGCATGTGGCATGGTTTTATGTGTGTTCACTCCCTAAAAGTACAATACAATGGCATGATAAAACAATGTCAATTGGTTGTGGATTGTTTAAGTTTCGAAACAGTAAGATGAACAAATATACTATAACCATCAACTTTTCACATATAGTAGCAGTAGAATCTGTGAAGAGGGGAGTATTCAATATCTTCCCTAGAAAAGGTGAAGTTTGGGCGGTATACGAAAATTGGAGTGCTCAGCTAAAAGGTAATAAACTAAAAGATTTCGAATATGAGAATGTTGAAATAGTGGATGTTTCTGATAGGTATGGAGACGTGAAGTTTTTAGCATGGGTAAAAGGCTTCAAGTCTGTCTACAAGTAGGGTTGTTCATGGTTATGGTTAAAAAACCAAACCGAACCGCAATCTGAACCAAACCGATTAAAAAACCGATATTTGGTATGATTTGGTTAGGTTTGGTTTTACATTTTGAAAAATCGATACTATTTGGTTTGGTTTTGGTTTTACTAAAAAATAACTGCAAAAATAACCAAACCGAACCGATAAATTAGATATATAAATTTTATAATTATTTATATTGTAACACCCCGACTTTTCAGAACTCTAATTTAACTCATACCTTTGTGGAAAAACAAAGAGGGTGAGTAATAAATTAAGAATGATGTGATATGTCATATTTTAAGTGTTTAGGGGTTGCATCTCAAGTTTTTAAGTTAGGTAAGTTGCAAAATAAAAGTTGGTGAAAGTTATCGTAAGTTCTTTTTTAAATATTTCTCTGAAATTTGGGTCAAATGTCTCGAAAGTTTTCTCCCAATCTATAAAGAGTTATGGGTCCTATGACCTAGAAAATAAAAGGTCTACAAGTGTAGTTTCCAAAGCATAAAACCGTTTGTTCATACAACTTCAGAATATAGAGATATTCATGTTTTTGCAAGACTGCGCAAGCAAGCACGTGAGGTGGGTCCCCTAAGTCGGTGGAAGCTTATAAGATCGCATCTTCTTCATTTTTCTTCATTCCAGCTCGTAAGAAACCCACAAAAATCAGAGAATTACTCCTCAAATCATCCTTGTGTATTCATGATCTCTTCTTGGCTCTTTATCAAAAATTTCCCTACGTCGCGAGCTCGTCGTTTTGGTATAGTTTTCATGATGAATTGAGCGGTGTAGCTCCGTGGAGGTTCTTGCAGCAGAGATTTTTTTCGGTGTGTTGATTTTATTCAAGTATTCTGGGCATGTAAAGAAAGGTAGGAACCATCTTTTATCGGTTTATGGATACCTTAGCTCTTAGATAGTAATTTACGATAGTAATCCGTATCGATTGTCAAATTGTCGTAGTAATTCTTGTCCTTAATTACTGATTGATTTTACTTTTTTTAGTGTTGTAGTGGTGCGGACAGAGGTATTTTAAGTATAAATTATAAAGTAAAAGGTATGTTAAGGCTATTCCCTTCGTTCGGCATGTTTCCTTAGAGCTTGGGAGTGACATAATAGCGTAGTTAATGTTGGTGATCTTGTAGATGTAATTGTGAGTGGTTATAAACCCTCATTTTAGGGACTCATATTCTGTTAAGAACGACCTAAGTTAGGAACTACTTGGAGACTATTCATATATATTGTTTAAAGCTAAATTGCTCGCCTTTAGCCTATTCAATTGTTGTCTCCCTTGGGGCTATTGTTGTTAGCTGTTGAGCTATGAACTGCCTGTGGGGGCTATGATGTTGTCTAAGAAGACTATGTTACTGCCTAAGAGGGATATGTGTTTCCCACGGGGCTATATTGATGCCAAAGAGTGTTATGAGTTGCCTACAGGGCTACTTTGATGCCAAAGAGCGCTATGTGTTGCCTACAGGGCTATGTTGATGCAAAAGAGGGTTATGTGTAGCTCACAGAGCTATGATGTTGCCTAAGAGGGCTATGCACTGCCTACGGTGCTATATCATTGCCAAAAAGGGCTATGTGACTTCTTACAAAGACAAGGGGCTACCGATAGGGGTATGTAGGTTGATTTGGCACCTTCTGGGCTTATGGGGGCCTAGGTAGGTGGTGTGTTGTTTGTACCTGCCGAGCTTATGGGGG
>JAJONR010010744.1:0-18829 GCA_029582245.1 Solanum etuberosum
AATCCAACGCTATGTGATCTCACATACCTCGTAGGATTGAATCCTTGGCGAAATCCACAATCAAACTTGAACGATCTTGACGAATCTTGCCTTTTCTTATTCTTTCTCCTCTTTTCTCCTTTCTCCAAGCCCTAGCGTAAACTTCAACTTTTCTAAACTGACTAAAATCTAATTTGACCCCTATTAAACTCCTAAAAATGAATTAAAATAATAGGGTACGGAAAAGACTAAAATACCCTTTCAAAATCAGGATTGGACTTTCTTTATTTAAACAACCCAACTTCCAATGGGAATATCTCACTCATACAAACTCGGAATCGCGCAAACTTAGCGGCGTTGGAAAGATTATTCCAAGATCTTACCTACGATATCTGAAAACACAACTAACTCATCCTGAGCTAGGAGTTATGGTCGTTTGAAGTTGACCAAAACTCAACTTAACATACTTAACAAAATTTCCAGATTTTTATAATCTTTCCAAAAATGGCTATTTCCAATTTTTTTACTTCTTCCTAGTTATTTCAATTTGCGAGATGTTACAAAAATATACTACTTCTTTTTAATTTTAATTTATGTGATAGTATTTAATGAGTACTTTCTTAAAAAAATTGTTATTTAAAATAGGCCAGGATATTATGTTCCAACAAAATTTAAAGACAAGTTCTACAGAGTGATGGTTAGACTGACTATCTTGCGCGCAGTGGAATTTATAATATTGTGCATTTAAGGACTCTCACGTTTAGAAGTTGAAAATTGTGAAAAAGAGGATGTTGAGGTGGATGTGCATACTAGGAAATATAAGATTTGAAATGAGCATATTCGAGAACAAGGTAGGAATGACCTCGATGGAGAATAAGACGCGGAAAGCGAGGCTTAGATGGTTATGACATGTAAAGAAGAGATGCACATATGCACCAATGCGAAGGGGTAAGAGGTTGACTATGGATGGTTACAGGAGAGGCATCGGTAGACCGAATAAATACTGGCGAGTTATTATTAAACATAACATAACACAACTATAACCAGTGGCGTAGATACAGTCACCCCAGGGTGTCCAATTGGACATCCTTCGTTGGAAAATTACGTTGTATATATATATATATATATGTCAAATTCTACATTTAAAGGATATATATATAAAGTTGGACACTCTTGACAAAAGCTATGCCTTTGGTGTAGTGGTAGCGGGTGTCCATTTGAATGAAGGAGTTTTGAGTTCGAACCCCAAATATCACAATATTTTTTAATTTTATTTTGACAGCCACACACCATTATTCTTGGACACACTTAATAAAATTTCTGACTCCGCCACTGACTATAACTTAGCGATGACATGAATTTAATTAGAAGATTATGGAGGACACAAGTTAGGATAAATGATTTGTTAGGTAGTGAGCTCGTTAGTCTTTTATACTAATAATTGTAGTATTACTCTGGAAGTTTCTTGTTATTCTATTTCTGGTAGTATTTATTGTTTCTAACGTGCACTTCAATTATCATATTATTTCGCAGCAGCAACGACTATTCCTCTTACAATATGCTTTGTGATACTTTTATTTAAACATTTTGTTTCGGGTTCTTCAGTTACATTTTTTTGTTTTCTATTATTGATAAACTTCAAAAATTAAAATTTTTTTTTTATAAATATTAATGATATCATTCTTCTTAAAACAGACTGTTATTGGTATTATTATTCTTACCATTATTATTTCCTATTATTATTAGAGTGATAGGCTACAAATTGAAGAATAGCGGGACAAGGGCACATGGACCTTATTCTGGGGTGGGCATAGAACACATTTTCGGGGCCTTTTTTTCTTTGAAAAATTCAAGTCATTACGTAAAAAGTGCATATTCAACCTTTTCCTTTCTTTATTAATACTAGAGGAGTAGAGGTGTACATGATCGGGTTGGTTTGGTTTTTCAAATATTAAATAAAATTATTTGTGTTGAATTTTCAAATTTATAAACTAAATCAAATTAATAAACTCAGGTTTTTCAACTTCAGGTTTTTAGGGATTTTTTCGATAAAGTATTCAGACAAACAGATAATTAATTTGTGCTCCAAATAATTTTTTAATCCTACAATATTCAACTATCTAAGGTTGGAGCTCTTACAAACTGGACGTGTTGGAGCTCTTACAAACTTTAATGAATATTAAAGTAGACTTTCAATTTGGACTCCTTTTATTATATATATATACTTTATTGTTATATAAGTTAAATATTTTTTTTAGAAACAGTCTCTCTATCTTACAAGATAGGGTCTAGGGGTGAGTCTGCATACACATCATCTCCATTTTTCAATTGTTGAATTACACTGAATATATTATTATTATTGTTCTATATTTTATAATTAATTTTTCAGTCATTTGATCCGCGAGCTGAGTTGGGGGCCAACCCAACCTCACTCAAGCCTTATAGGCCAACATGCTAATGAGCTTCAAAATATTAGTTCAACCCTATGTAATCACAGAGTGGTTGACTGGGTTAGCTCAATGGATAAGTCCATATTTACGGCTCTAGCTATTTGAAACAAAAAAAAAAAAAAAAGGAAAAGGTACAAGTACTCCTAGACTATGACCGAAATCCCAGAGACACCTTAACTAAACTAAGATTCTATTACCTTTTTGAATCCATTTTTTTTTGTAATTTTGTACACTTTTTTTGACTTACGTGACATTCAAATATATCTCACGCGCCTTAATTGCGTGAAGTCATAATGTGACACGTAATGTTATATGCAATTTTGTTCCCACAATTTTTCAGATTTGAAACTTGAAAAGACCAAGACCACAAGCCTTGAGGGGACAATGACTTTATAGTTTTTCTATATAACTTTTAAAGGGAATTAAAGTAATGAAAAGATGTAATTCATAATTCCAATCCAAAGACTTGCTAAAAGGAAGTGAGAAAAGAGAGAAAGTCGAGGGAAAGAAAAGGTGGAAAAGCACATAATAATTGTAATGACCCAGAAAATTATTTTTGGAAATTATCATAAAAATTATCATTTTACCCCTCTCGATAGTTGCCCCGAATCATTTTTGATTAGTCGGAAAAGTTGATTTGGAAATTTTGAACTATTTGATAGCTACGATTATTTAATTGACGGAATTTATTATATAATTTATTTATTTAGTTGATGGTTAATGACCAAGTCCATAATTAATACCCTATACCACTTGACCTATATATGAAAATAAATTATTAGGATTGAGAATTTTTGGATCATAATTTAAGAAAACAAAAAAAAAAAGAGTCAGAAACTAACCTAAGCGGACGTACATGAGAGGAAAGGAAAAGGCGAACTTCAGGTAACAATCGAATTGTGCAAACTAGTACTGCTAATCCAATTAGATCTATTCCATGGATAAGATTTGAATTTGATTAAATATTATTATACTTATGGTTGTGGTGTGAAATTTTGAGTTAAAATGCACGTGGAAGAAGCAAATAATTAAGAGAGAATTGACGGTGCAATTACAAACCAGAAAGCCATACTTAGGTTGCCTATCTTGTTCCCTACACTATAATATGTATATTTTTTTTCCTACCTTGGATTGATTCTTATGAAAATAAAATCATAGTGATATCAATGATGTTCTGGGGGTTGCCTTGATTGGCCAATTACGGTATTAGTTTGGTATATGTAGGGTTTGAATATTTGACTTTAATGGACAGTAAATAGTTAGGTTTGAATTTTATATTTTGATTATAACATTATGATTTATGTTTTGGTATATTAAGATAGGTAATTAAATATTAGGTATATTATATTATATAAATATCATTAGATTTATGGTATTGGAGAATGGAAACTTAACCCTAGACTTGAAATTTGGAAATACGAGGGTTGACATGATAATTGTCATCAAAATTTAGGAACTTGATTTTAGGTTTGTGTAAGTTTTTGGGTCTAGGCTAGACCTATAGTAATATGGTTGTTGTTAGTTTTGAAATCTTATTGTGATTATTAATGTGAATAGATTGCATTGATTTGGAAGCCCAACGAAAGGGGAAGGCTCAAGTTCCGAAGTGATTGTTCAATTATTTGAGGCAACTGGATTTTTAAACCCTTGTTAAGTGCATAGAATCGTGTATTTCTTTGTGGCATATGTTTGGGAGTAATGGGAATTGATGATCGGTTGACTTGTCCATGTTGAATAATTCTAATGATGGAAAAAGGGTAATAAAAAAGTAATGTGATTAATTGTTGGTGTGTGATGTTTGAGAATGATTTGAAAGGCTTATTTCTTAATTGTTGATGTTGTATCACAGTTGTATTGTTGTGAATTGTGCCTTGTTATGAAAATGGCCATCTCCTCATTATTTGTGTAAACATGTCATTTGCATTGGTTCTGAGACATGGTTGTGATAAGTGTTATGTGATAAGAGGATATATCATTTCGAGGGACGTATCGCGCGCCGCGATGGATGTTATATATCGAGGGACGTATCATGCGCCGCGATGAATACTATATATCGAGGGTCGTATCGCACGCCGCGATGGATGCATGGACAGATATGTCCCCCATGGATCCCGGACTAAGAGACAGTGGGTGTGTATCGTTAGGTCAGACATGCATCACTATACTTGACATTGCATTTCATTGCATTGCACATTTTTATCATTGATGAACTTGATATTGTGTGTTGCTGATCTTGTGAGTGCCTTTCTGTAGGAGTTGTGATTGATGAATATTGAGTTGTTGTTGAGGATATGTAATTTGATTAGAGTGTTGTTGTTGAGCTGTGTGCTATGTAAACTGTGAACTGTTAGGTTGGGCTGGTTTTATGCATATTGTAGTTGTGGAGGTTCGGTTGGGGTGGTAAGGAGTACCCGTATTCTATTCTCTTAGCTTGTGTTTAGGAGTTTACTTGTTGAGTACCGTGTGGTTTGGTACTCACCCCTTGCTTCTACAAATTTTGTAGGTTACGAGCCTGGATTTTTGTGGTACCATTCTCTTCTTTTCCGAGGCTTCTTGGAGATTTGTGAGGTAACTATTTGTCATCTCGGCGGACCTTCTTACTCCTATTTATGATCTTGTTCTATTCTAGAAACAATGTCATTTCAGACTTGTGTTTTTCTTTTTAATCAATTGTAATACTTTAGAGGCATATACACGTGACAACCAGATTTTGGGGGTATTTTTGAGTTGATTATAGAATTTTCGCATTTTGTTGTAATGGTTGAGTGTTAGGCTGACTTGTCTTGGTGGGATAAGATGAATGCCATCACGTCCATTTTTGGATCGTGACAATAAAAATAATTAAAGAATGCAGCGACAAAGAGTTAAAAGAATTAATGCTCAATATATAAATATGTCCTCCTAAGCTGACATTTATATTCTTCAATATTGAGAGTTACATTAGACGTCAACTTGTGTAAAGTTAAATAAATAAATATAAATGTTCTACGTGGCATAATACATGTAGAGCTTCAGGTAGGACGCCACGTAGAACACATGTGTCTACTTATTCAACTTTATACAAGTTTAAGTATTTATTTGTGCACATCCAAATTTAAAGGATATAAATGACAACTGACGTCAAATTAAAAGACACGTTTATATATTATGCCCTAAATTAATAAGGTAAGTTATCAATGTAGGTTATAGTGGGATGATTGAAATCTCTCTTCCTTAATTAGAGATCTTTACTTCGAATAACTTAAAATGAAAAAAAAAAATCTCGTTAAAAACGTCATCCTCAAAAATGGATTTTGTAATGAGCGAATTTAAATTTAATTATGTCCCAATATAAATATCTAACACAAAATGAAAATAATAAAAAACAAAATTATTTATAAAAAAAAAAAACAGAAAAGGATAAGTTGTTTGTTTGTTATAAATAAAATTAAAAAGGAGCTTGACTCAACTATAAAAAGAGATATATTTTCAAGTACACATCATACTTCCATAAAAGGACCTTTTTCTTATCTCTTCGAAAGTGTATTAATTAGGTCTTCGACTCTTTCGGTTTGGAGTAGACATTTGTTGGTCCCTTTTCCCACTTCCTATCCTTTCTCTTTTTAATCCCTTAGTCTTGTCCATATTATTAAAAATATTTATTAATTTATATTAAAATATGATTAATTAAAAAATTTACATTTTGCTATTAAAATTAATTTACTTAAAAGTATAAATATCATAAACTTTCAAAAAGAATCTATATTATTAATTTTGATATTGATGAATAAAATACATATATAAAGTGTATTAAAGAAAGTTTAAAAAAGTAAAATAGTTTTAATTTATGATTTAAGAACGTGTAAATAGGAAAGTAGACGAGTAATGTAAAAGGAAGGAGTATTACTCGTTTCCTATTAATTTAAGTATTTGATTGAGTATAAAATTTATGAAAATAAACTTCAAAATGTCATATAAATATGAGTAACTATTAACATTTTATATTAAGTATAAATGAAAATTTCAAAATTACTCATTTTGTCCTAATATATGTATCTAAATATCGAATTTGGAGAGTCAAATTTTAAAATTTGATTAATTATGAATTTGAACATAAAATCTAAATTTATTAATAAAATTTACATATTTAAAAATTATATAAAATAGATTATTATACATAATAATTAATAATTTAAAAACATATAAGAAATTATTATTCAAAGAAAACTTGTTGGCCTATCAAAATTCTTACACCAACATATAAATTTGGACGAAAGAAATAAATTATTGTTACTTTTTTTTAAAGAAAAGAAGGATGTATGAAATTTTCTTTATGACAAACAAAAACGAAATATACATGTGATTTGGTAACAGAGAAATTAGGATCTCAAGTAAGCTAGACGAATTTAAAATTTAAACTTAAAATTGATAAGTACGTTAACTCTTTTTTTCGGTAAGTAAAAAATATTATATTAATAGTTAATATGTATCATTGTATAATAGTGATAAATTTGTTTGTTCGCTATTACAGTTCGGAAGAGGAAGGATACTAATACTATTATAATATACGATGTAATTACTGGCCATTTCGGTCTAACAAAAAGAGTTTCAACTTTATCTGATTTTACTTCCTTCAAAAGAAACAAAGGTGGACTTTTGTAACGATACGATCCATCGTTACTAATTAAAGGACATCTCGTACGGAATCCCAAGTTCTAAAAACATGGTGCAAGAATTTAAAATTTTGAACACATCACAATTTTAGCCCTATATGATTTTCAGTCGGGCTAACATCAATCTGCCATAGCGGGAGGCTTCCCGGTATGGAAGCATCCCTATAATGGTTTGCAGGCGCTATAGCAGGCTAAGGAAAATTCTACAACCTAATTAATGTGTCGTCTTTTATTTTTCTCCCACTTTCGAAAGGAGAAATAGACGAAGGCTGCTCCAAAAACCTCCAAAGGCACCCGGGGAAAGACAAAAATGAGGGGGAAGGATTATAGCGCAAGGAAGGTGAAACCCAAGGAATTCCGATACTTTCTCATCATGGTTGCTCTCATAGAGTCACAAGTTCATGGGCAAGGTTCATCAGTTGATGCTTGACGCCCAGGTATGCTAGGTTTTCTTAAACAGAGTAGTTAGACCCGTATTACTGTATTATATCTTGTAGATGTTCGGAAATTGCATGCAAAGGCTTTTGGGCACGAAGTTTGGATGGTTATGGGGTTGTTGCCTATTGTTGTTACGGCGGGAGATGAGATAATGACTGGGGGTGGTTCTCTAGTTTGTGATGGTTAACCTTGAGTTTTCTTGTTAATATAATTTGGTGGTAATTATAAGGTTAAGTGTTACGAAATAGCTGGGTTATAGCCATTTCTGGGACTTGTGGTAACCAAGAGGAACTCATGTATACTCAAAATGGGGTTTCATGTTGGGTCATTTATATATTGATATGGTTTATGTTGTCCAATATATGTATGCATGTATGTTTACTGCTTTTAGTATCACTTGTGTAATGCATGCTGGGGAAGACATAGGGAAGCATATGAAATGACATTATGTTAACAATCTCATGTAATGAACATGTTTATGTTACTTGTGATTTCAAGTGTTATTGTTCATTATGTTTGTAATTGTGCATGATTTTTTATGATGGCTAGTTGGCTCGGGTACCACGCCTGGTACAAGATATTCTCATGGTTGGCTCGGATACAACGCCTATTATATACTAACGGTTGATTCGAGTACCACGTTTGGTATGGAGATATAAATATATGGTGGACTCGGATACCATGTCAGTACACTAACAATGGTTGGCTCTGGTACCATGCTGATACACTAACCGTTTGGATGTGGGTTCCGTGAGAGACTCGAATTTACAGGTTGGTTCCATGAGTGAACCGAGTTTACTTCTTCATAATGTGATTGTTGCTTGGTGGATCCTTGAATAGTCCAGGTTACTTAAAAGGTAAGTTGATCTCAGGTGTGACTTATATATGATCATGTGGAACATGTTTTATGTTACTGTAAAGTCTGAAAAAGGACTGAGAGTCCGGGCTATGAGATACTTGTGATTATAGAGATATGTTATTTGTTTATTGAAATGGTGATTATTAAGTTAGATAGATGACCGAGAAGGTGTTGGGACTTGTTATGGTTGTCTAGTGTTTTTAGAATTTATATGGTAATAGGTATGTGAGTCAAGATAAATGAGTTGGTCTAAGGCACCAGTTTCATGTTGATGAGTGGTAGATTTCCACTCATTCGAAGCTTTCTTCTTATTAATTTTGGCTTGCTTTTGATAAGAATTAGTGCTTTTAATGTGATTTTCTTCATATTTGCAGGAAAATGAAATGGAGAGTTGATTTAGAAGACATTTGAAGAAACCAAATGAACTTGAGGCAAAAAGAGGTCAAAAGCTGAAAATTTCTGGCAAAAAGTGTTCTCCGCGAACACGGTCAGACGACACGCGAACACGGAGTCCTGGTAAACAGAGCACCACGAACACAGTGGATTCCAGACGCGAATGCAGCCTTAAATTTAACGGAGGACCGCGAACACGCCCCATAGGACCACGAACACGCCAGTCCAATCAATGGATGTCCACAAACGCAGACAACTCTTCGCAAATATGGAGAGTAACTTTTCAGGCGCGTCGACAGAATTATAATTTCACCATATTGACTCCAAAAATCCTTTTTACATTCATCAGCAGTCATTATTAAGGAGGATTTATTCCATTCCTAATTCTTAGAATAGAATAGAGAGAAAACTTATAGAGTCCATCTTTGGGTTGAGACTTTGAAGGCAAGTTACCTCATAATTCATCTTTTGGATTGAAGATTGTGTTTCTAATAGTAATGTTTTGTATCCTATCTTCTTTCTCTTGCTTTATATTGCATGAATTGTGGGTGTAATGTAAGATTATATTTAAATACGTTAATACACATCAGGATCTTGAACACGATAATCTTACATATAGATCGTTAAGGACACATACCTGATGTAGAAGACATCATCACAGAGAAAAGCGGAAACGTTAGTCGTAAATTGGTTTCTACCTCCTTGCATTAGCTTTACGTTACCACAACCGTCACCGATGGAAATAATGTAGAGAATATGTGGTATCCCTAATGGGTGGAGGGAGGACCAAATTATAGAGGTTATGACTTAATCTGATACGTCCATCAAGTAACCGATGTACATACGAGATCTATACTTCATTAAATATTATTTATGGTATTACTTGGGTCACAAGTAAACTTAGGCCATAAGTAAGAATTATTCTTACATGTAATTGCTAATTGAGATTGAAGTTTTGTGCTAGAAATAGACAAATTCCTTTGCGTCTTTGATTTCTCATTCTATTGCTTTTGTAATTAATTTCATGCTTCTATTCTTGAAATGAGTTTAGTCTAATTTTCATGTAATTTCATTTATGATTTGAAAATGCATGCTCAAATTTAGCTTCCGGTCTTCGTAGATTTCTCGAAAAAGAATTCATAAAGCGAAAAAATTAATAATTTCATATTCTTATACACTATACCAAACAATCCTTTGACGACCAGAAATGAAGTTGGCTATTGGGCAGTGTTGATGAAAGGAGTATGGTCCATTAATTAATTAGGGAGTCAATAAGATGGGCACAAACACAGCACACCAGTTGTGGTCAGTCCTTCCATCTATTTTTCTTCTGTGTGATGTGAAGGCAACACGTCATCATTCTATCTGTTGTTGACTTTCTTTCTTTGCCTCCACTCCATCACCCTTTTTTTTCCATCATTAAACAGTCCAATTATAAATAAAAAGGGTTAAAATAATTTTTTTTGTTAAATATAATAGATGTTTAATTCCTTTCTAATAGTTTGTATATTTACTTTTTCCTATTTTGAATTCATATAATGAAAATTCTAATTCTGTTACCGTATGTATCAGCTCCGCCCATGCATCCAATGCCATTCAGTAGTCCAAAAAAATCAACGAGACATTAAAATAGGACATCAAAGTGTGACTGACTAGTCTATTTGTTAGCGTGGGGGACTCAATAAACCAAAATTTGAAGGAGAAAAGCACATGGCATGCAACTTTTAGAAAAATTGAATCAAATTGAAAAAATGGTACATTATGAATTGGAAAGATTAAAGTTCTCACTTGCAAGTATGGAACCATAAGAAAGACAAAAATGAAAAAGTTAGCATTCAGTTGAATTTGATCATCAACAAACTCTTTACGATTGGGCAATGTCAATATTCTGTCTATGGCAAGGCTTACGAGGGGCTGGGTGGTCCGGGTCAGAATCATGATCGAACATGACGTTTGTTTGGTGGACTTGGTTAAGAAATAAAGTTGTACCTATGATATCAGCTATAACATTTGGCATGATGGTAAGCGTTTGATCCTAACAAGTAGTATCAGATCCAAACTGAATCATAAGAAAGACAAAAAGGAAAAAGGTTACATTCAGTTGAATTTGATGATCAACTTATAACTCTTTACCTAAAAAATGGAGAGGTGTAGTGTAGAATGAAATGAGGACCATATATGAGAGCCTTGATTTTGACACATTTAAAATTGCATCACGTGGTCCAGTTCCAAGACTTTATGGATGGACGTATCTTTTGTCTTGTTGCTTTACTAATTTATCTATATTCCATGCTTCATATATTTTTACAACACCATCATCCTTATTTACATGACTTCAAATTCTAGGCTTAATGATCAAAGACCCCACATTGTTATTAGAGGGGTCCTACATTGTTATTAGATGCTAGAAATATGTTAATTTTGTGTCTACCATCTGGATGTATAATCATTTGGGGCTATGTGGGATTGCCTTCACAGCTATGTGAAGGATTGTGGTTTGAGGTGGACATTGTTATGGGTGATTTGTTTTGTTTGTAAGTCGATGAGAATGTTTGTTTCTGTTTTTGTTCTTTTGGCTTTGTAAGTGTATTAAGAAAGAAAGATCAGAACAATCAATTATGTCGTTGGTAGAAAGTAATTTAATTATATTATTATTATATTTTTAAATCTTAACAAAATAATAGCTTGTTAAGTTTTCTATTTCATTTTTGAAAATAATTGAAAAAAGAGACTTTTTATCATTTTGCAAATAACTACGGATATTAGGGTGCAAATCATTAAAAATGATAGGATAATGTGTAAGTCACAAAAGAGTGCATACATTAGGGGTGCAAATAGCAAATTACTCAAATATAGAAGACTTTGCAATCTTGTGGTCCTAAATTAAAGTTATGTCAAATGTACCAAAATGTCCTTTAATCTTATGGCTTTAAATATGTCACGTGGAAAGTTGAAATGTACCATTGCCTAGGGGACGTTGCATTCATGCTAGGTAGGTCTTGAACAAGCAAGTTAGAGGTCTTATTTGATGTGTGTAGTTGATGAGTAGGTAGGGGCCTTGTCCCGATCTTGCTAGCAGTTGTGTTCTTAGAGGCTTGTAGACGGGTATTATATGTTTACTGAGTCAAGTGTGGCCTGATCGGTCGTGTTGTTAGTTGATGATTTTATAAAGTGGTATGGACGGTCATGTTTATGTATTTATTGTTAGCATAAGTTATGAAAATTAGTTAACCTTCTTTACTGAGTAGATTTGTTCTTAATTATGGTAAAATCAATTAGAATATCTTGTGGGATTGTATAACATATTATTTATGATTGTAGTAGCATATTTTTTGGGATTGTAAATATATTCCCATATCTTTTGTAATTATATATAATGTATAGCTGATGCATAATGAAAGTATATTTTTCCACTCATTTTGAGTTTTATATCACGAGTTGTTCAAATTATTATTTTTAGCTTGGCCTTAACGGCCTAGATGTGTTGTGGAGTTTCGTTGGTTCGCCTTGTGAAGTAGCGCGGCACCATGTGCCGATCATGCCTCCCCATGCTCTATTGGCAACACCACGAACATGCTCTATTTGCAACAATGTTGATGATTGTTGGAAAACTATATGCACAGCGGAAGCATACCAAAATCATACTTCTTACATGAATAATACATAACCAATAATGTTTATGCAAGCACATATAATCATGCTTGAACAAATAAACTTGCTGAAATTTAATTCAAGAATTAATTCTTGAAGCGTGAGCAGATACCTTCAAGCGAATCCACGAGATAGACAACAGCTTGTAGTCTTCTACAATGATCCCAAGCTCACATCCGAACTCTCTCAATACTTGGGTGGGCAAGTATCGTATAGAAAACTAATTGTCTTTCTAGGTTAGGAGAATCCCTACTTATGGAGATTTCTTCCCAATCCAAAAAGGAGAAGAAAAACGCACGCCTGTTTTCTTGAAACAGAAAAACCAACGCTAGTTTCTCCTCTTCCTTTCGAAAATAGGATTCTGAATTCTAGTTAAATATGGGCACTGTAGGGACCACAAAATTGATTACTGAGGCTTCCTATATTATGAAAATAATTTCAAATAATTAATTTGAATTTTTCTTACCACAGTAAAATACAAATCATTCCACTAGAAATTCGTAATTGCACTACTCTATATATATTTTGAAATTTCCCATCAAACACTTATGTGATTACCCATGTTAAGATTACAGATAGTAATCAATAAATTAAATTACTGACGAATTTAATTCAATGATTAATTTTCTTTAGAGCACTGCTTAACTTATTTCATGTGTCAGATTCATAAATCCTCTTGCAAGATTTGACACGATGAAAATTTATAAGCTTCTCAAAAAGGCATATCACCAATCTCTTTATCGAGACATGAATTTCATCAACTAACTTATTATTTCACCAATATATATTATTATCATCCAATCTACCAGGCATATTGACCCATCTCAGAATCTCACCTTTTAATAAATCAAAACGATAATTAACATATACAGATCATAATAGTTATATTAAGAATATAAGTACATTTAACAGTTTAGAAAATATGCTTTTGTCAGTCAGTCTAAAACAACTATCTCTACTCGGTCCCGTTCAATACATACAAAATGCACTAGCACAAGAAGTTGGAACTTTACCGTTCCCATAATCAAGGTAAATTATATATAATCTTTTGCTACAATCCTACCGATGGCATGTCCAATTTCCATCTTAGATTGTGAACAAAAAACGTTATACTTATAAGAACCGATGATTTCATCCTCTGTGTATAAGCTAAAACTCTATACACTAAATCATCTACTATATAAGTAAACAGACACCATAAACGAATATATGATCTATTAAAACTGAATAAATAGAACCGAATACATAATTATTCTTTAATAAATACTATATCTAAACATATGATTAATAGTATATATCTCAACCGATGATAACTTAAACCACCTCATTTTTTTTTGGATGTTTGTATTGTTGATACATTTTGGTGCAAAATTCTACATTGATAGGTAATTAACAGGGCATGTAGTAAGCTGGCAGAAGGAGGTCAATTGGGCCGGTGTGCATGCTAAAGGTTAGAGTGCAACTACATAATTTTCATGTCATTTAGAGAGAAAGAAATCAAAGACAAAATTTACTTAATTGGCAAAAAGTTAAATCAACCCAATGGTATAACCAAACGATTTAGTAATTCTGACTCAAACTTTGTGTCGGTATATATATAGAAAAATTACGATATAAATGTAAAAAATATTTATTTTTAATTCAATAATCAAATGAATTACGATAGAATTTCGAACTCAAACTCCTAAAATTTTGGATGATGCAAAGCTATAAGGTCACATCACTAGAGAAGAAATACAATTTAATAAATTATCTACTCTTTTAGGACCACTATAAGGACCATGACCCTACACTTAATTTGAGCTTAATATGCCAACAAAGACTTGGACTTCCTGGCATTGGATTCCAAATGTTGTCCACTATCTTACTTTGGAAAATTTGGAAAATGACAACTTACCTTCAAATCATGGCTTCATTATTTAGCCATATATAAGAGTACAATTTATCTCCTATGCCTTTCTCTTCATTTTTGACTTCACTAATGATAAATTGTCCACTAGCTCTAAGAGAGACTCAATATATGAAGTTAGTTATATGTTAGCATAGATTCTGCATGATTTTTTGTTGCATGCATTTGTTAGGATATGGGCTTTTCCTTCTTAATTAGAAGGTCCCATAAACCTAGATCCCCTAATAATGTCACTACACTTAATTACCTAGTGGCTAGTAATATTACAATCAAATTATTTATAAGGAAATAAAAAAATCTTTATGATATACATTAATTAGCAGCCTTGGGAAATAATATACCCTCTCCGTTCACTTTTGTATTTGTTTATTTTGGATTTTACCGGTCTCATAAAATACAATGCTTGATATGAAGATTTCACTATCATATTCATAGTAATTGAGGTTTAGTATTAAGTTTTGAAAAATGATTTGAGAAATAAGTAATCAATATTAAAGATTTTTTTTTTTAAAATTGTTTTGGACCAAGTCAGCATGATTTTTTTCTAAAAGCCCCCACTCCAATAAGAATATCCACATTATAAGTAATTTCCTTTTCTTTTTAGCTACTAATGTGAATTTTTTTTCGTACACCCCAACAATCTTCTCGTTAAATTAAGTTCTACATGACTCATTTTAAATTCATGGACTAATTTGAAAATCAAGTGAATGTCATTCATATGAATCGAGTATTTATGATCATACGATTCCACTGTCTTCTTTTTGTGTATGCTCTTTTTAAGCTATAAATAAAAGTAGCAAATCAAATCATGACTGAACAAAGATACTAAATAAGACACCCCCCACACACACCATCAATTCGCCATTTCGATACCACACTAAGTTAGGCTTCACACCATGTTATTCTCTTTTAAAAGGAATGTATAAAAGAATATGTCACATAAACTAAAATACGAAAAAAAATATCTCAAAGTGGACAAACTCATTACTTGTAAGTAGTAAATCATCAATTACTGCAGGTAGTGTTGCCTGTGGGGGATATGACTTAAAACAAGAAATGAAGAAAGACAAATTAGTACTGCCTTCCTTCTTCTTTACAATAAAAGCCATAGAAAATGGGCGCTCACTTTGAGGCTATCTTTCTAATGATCTTAACATCATTTTCTTTCCCTTCTTTAAGCTCATTCATTGCAGGTAATTTTCTGTCCTTCTATAGGTGGTGTGTCTTTTGTTTTTGTTTTAAAATTTGTTCATACTGCCTTCATCCCATATTAAATAGACATTTTACTAAAAAGAATGGTCTCATATTAGCATTTGGAAGTTCAAACATATTTATGTCTGATGATGTAATTTTTTTCGTTCATTTTTATTTGTCTAGTACTTTCACAATATTATATATATATATGGGGAATCGAACCCTCACCAACAAGGTGAGAATTCAAGTAGTCAATCAACTGAGCTATAAAGATTCTCCAATTCAATGCTTTATTAATTATTCTCTTTGTTCATTTTTACTTGTTCATTATACTAAAAATAAATGTCCAATTTTACTTATTCAGTTTGAACCAAAAATAATTTATCACTTAGTTACTAATTTATCTTTATGATTAACCATAGTCAGGTTGTTCAAATTAAAATTGAACTGAAACTGATAACTCGAATAAAAAATTATTATTTTATCGGTAATGAATTATCGATTTAACGGTTCGATGACAATTTTAATTTTATTTTCTATAGGATTACCGATTCTGTAATGATTTAGGATTTTTCTTCAATGGGGTAATCGATAACCCCGTAACAATCGAGGATGAATCTTGTAGGTTCATTATGTTTTACAACTCAAGTTGCGCAGATAATACAAAATTAGTTGGTTCTTTTTGTATAAGATGTTATATTTGTTATTTTTTACTTGCAATTAATCCATGTAATATCACGTGCACTATGTTAATAATATTTATTTCAAATTGGTAGATCATATTCAATTTAATGAAATATAATTTTTCAGGCACAAATTACTTGATAATTCTTGAAATACCCTATTAAATTATGTTTATCACATTGTGCATAAACAATTTTCAATGAAGAAAGTATTCATGTGTAATATAAATGGTTAATTCGATAACGATCGCTAACAGATTAACTGGTAACTTTTTTTCTAGCAAATAAATGGAATTGGATGTTATGTCAATCCCATTTATGGAATTGATATTCGGCACCTCGGGTCGGTAGCTGGGCTCCGGGGCATTACTACCACGGCTACTATCGACCCGAGTCCAAAGAAGGAAAAGAACGGACTAAAGCGAGGAGTTCATTAGCCATACATAGTTAAGGAGGATGGGGTCAACATTTCTTTCTATAAGCTCAACTAATATCAATTTCAGGATCAGTACAAACTCGGATTACAGTTAAGAGAAATGAGTTATGATTTATAAAGTAGATGAAATTCTCATCCTCATATTACGAATCCGATATGAAATACATAAAAAATCAAATGTTAACAAAAGCATGCCTTTCTGGATATGGTGAAATAATGTAATTATCCATCCATATAAATAAATCGAACTTCGCATTGTATAGGTCCTCATCAAAATAATAGCTAGTAATTAATTGTAATATATATATTATTAATCAGTAGACTAAGTCTTCAACTTGTTTCAATAGGTGTCAATACTTATATATTTATAATCAAAATTTAACCTCAATATACAATGTAATTTTCCGGCGAAGGGGTGTCGAGCGACAAAGGGTCGGTCCGCCCCTGGCTTTGGGCAGAAGACGATTCAAAAAGCAAAAGCTCATCCAACTGAAGAAAGAGGTGAAATAGGCAAGAGGTAGCTTACTTATAAATCAGCCCGACGGCTAAGTTTCAAGAAATATTTTTCAATGCTGACTTTGAACTCGGATGATGGAATAAGCAGTCCTTAAAGAAGAGCAAACAACTAATCTTTCCTAGTCCTTTCGAATCAGTCGCCAGAATTTACTACTAGAAAATATGAAATTAGTACAATTGTTTTTTAATACTCCCTAGTTGCTACATAGCTAAAAATATCCTAGGTAATTGAATCTTCTTATAAAACGTTGCTAATTTGTAACTAAATGAAAAGAACCTTAGCCACTTAACCGGTCAAATATGTCAAAAAGCACTGTAGTAAACAACATTTCATGGAAATAATGAGTGTAACACTTGTAGCGTTTTCCATTGAGAATCGGCCCAATTTTATAGCAGGTCTTGGGCCCAAGTTCCAAGTCCAATATTTCTACCAAGGAATCAAGAACCCAAATAGGATAGTACCTACTAGGAAAAATTAGGGAAGCTTACGTAAATGGAAAAATTACCTAACTACACATATTTTTTTACCTTATTTTTTATTATTCCCTACCATTTTAAAAAATTACAAAAATCCCTCTTTTTTCTCAAATTCTCTCCTTTCCAGATACATAATTTTCAATCTTCCAACTTTTTCTCCCTTTTTTCATGCCTATAATCACTCCACTATATTACCAGTTACCTTCATCACTTGTATTTTATTTTTTAGAACACTATTTTTAACTGTTTCACTGAAAACCTAGGGAAAAAACAGAAACTATTGAGCCCATAGAGATAAACAGACATCTTCAATTTATCCGGTACAAAAATAAGACTTAGAATAGAATAACAAATCTCACTCTTCCTAGACATGATTACTTGATGTACTGAGACATCCATCTTAAGCCTTCCCCATAATTCATTTTGCGGACTATGCTGCACATGAACACCTCAAGTGAACGGATATTGGACTCTGCCAGGTTTACCTTCCCCTTGCCAGTGGTGACGCTTGTTAGCCCAAAATGGTAACGCAGTTCATCTTCTGAGGCAACATTAGGGATGTCTATCTTCATCATTCCTTTATTTTGAATTTTAAACATATTTTCTCTCCAATTAATGATTTAAAGTTAATCAAGAGGTAGTTCTTCATTTTTTTTTTCTTTTCAGTTCTTTTTTTTTTACAGGAAAACACCAACAATAGGCTCAATTTATTGACTATATATCATATGTTTGTTATGTATGTGCAATACTATTTTATAACTAAATCATTGTTTATCATATTAATAATTTTTTTTGGATATGATACATAGCTACGTCAAATTATACGGGCATGATACATAAATACTAATTTATACTACATGTATCGATCTAAAACCAAACAACTTATGGAAAATAATTACATGTTTAATGTATTCCGTAACAATACAATACTTATCAATTTAAACGAGATACATAAATAGTAATGCATCATGCACTATTTTTTTAGATATGATATATAAATTTGAATTTATACTAAATGTATCAATTACATAGCAACTACCATACGCTAATGTATCGATCTCAAATCTAACATCTTATGGGCAACAATTACTTATTTAATGTATCTAGTATAAATACAATACTTATCAATTTAAACGAGATACATAAATAGTAATGTATCATGCACTAATTTTTTAGATATGATACGTAAATT
>JAJONR010010745.1:0-20183 GCA_029582245.1 Solanum etuberosum
ATAGTTTCATCATCAACTAAAAAGGTTAGTCAACTCATCTAATATTACATTCTGTTTAATATTTGCTACTCTCATCTCTATTGAAGTAAAATTATGGAATTGGGCTAAATAATTACTCACACAAGCAGCTGTTTACAACAAATCAATATCAATAGATGCATGATCTTATCACTTAATCATAGTTAGTTAATGTATATTTTCACTTACCAATGATAAGTTGTATTAGTTTGGTATTAACATCCGGTAAGGGTGAATTCTTACCGGGTGAGAGGGAGGGGGTTAGAGAGTGCAGAGTGAATAAAAGCTGATCTTTTAGATTTTTTTTCTAAGAAGATGAAAAATCTCCCTCACTAATGAAAATATATTACTAAAGCTATTAGAGATATAAAGGTTCGGTACCACTTGGTCTCGTTTATGGATGAATCCCTTTTTTTTTAAATTCTACTATAGTAATGCTAATAAAAATCCAAAAAACGAGGGGTAATTAAAGAAAACGGAAAGTGGTTTGAAGAGGATAGAGTATCAGATTTCTAGTCTAAAGATTGCACATGATAAACGGGAGATTTGGTTTTGTAGTCCATTATACATGTTAGAAACTAATTATGAGAATCTAAAACTACTATACTTGCTCTTTATGCACCATTTGATGTTTGACAAAAACTCAATAAGAATAATTTTTATTGTTATTTATAAATACGAAAACCACTGATGAAAATCTTTTCGCGTGAAAATACTAAAAAAGAGTAGCCAACTTAAGTTCAATAGATTCACCTTTATTTTCTTCAACTTAAGTTCGCTTAAAAAGTCTGTCCAATGAAAACTATTAATTATTCTTATCTTTTCATCTTCTTTCTCCTGATAAAGTTTTATGTACTTTTTATGCATCAGGTCTTGAGAACTTGAAAGGAAAATTACAATCATGGAAAAACGAAAAGATAATGAAGGAGAAATAGAGAAAGAAGAAGCAAACAACTCATTGGTATGTTATTTGATAGAGTAAACTGTAAAGTATTGAATTGTAGATATGTGGCTTTGAATATTTGATATGACATTTCATCTTTTGGCAGGTGTTATTTTATGCTCTTCGCAAGGATATTGCTGATGTTCTGGATTTTCTAGAGAGATTAAAGAATGAGGAATATCAAAAATCTCTTGACGTGGATCAAGTTGAAAAGCTGAAATCGGACCTGGCATTTATTTGTACATACGTCCAACTTTCTTATTCCGATTTGGAGCATTTTGAAGATGTAATGACTGCCAAAGGACAAGAGGTTGAGAATCTGCTTCGATCAATTTTGTATGATGTTGGCAACAACGTCGGGTGTAAATATGACATGCATCATGTCCTTGCTAGCCTCAGGGACAATATCAATCATTGTATCAGCTCACACCATCGTTCTAAATCAAGTGCCACCATGTTTGAGGAGAAGTTGAACTTCCTCCTCCTGAATCTCCATCATCTATCCAAGTTTCTTACTGAGCACAAGTTTCCATTAGTGACTCAGTATGAGATTCTTCAGAATGTGTGTGGCAACGTAAGAGATTTCCATGGGTTGATAGTGAATGGTTGCATTGAGCACGAGATTGTTGAATGTGTCTTACCTCAGTTTCAACTGATGGCTGAGAGAGTAGGACACTTCCTTTGGGAGGTTCTGATTGATGATCAGACTGATGAAGACTCTCAACTCTCCGAGCTAGATGAGGATGATCAGAATAATAGAGCCTCTCGACTCTTCAAGCTAGCACATCTACTCTTGAAGATTGTTCCAACTGAACTGGAGGTTATGCACATATGTTATACAAATTTGAAAGCTTCAACTTCAGCAGAAATTGGACGCTTCATTAAGCATCTCCTGGAAACCTCTCCGGACATTCTTCGGGAATATCTTATTCATCTACAAGAGCACATGGTAACTGTTATTACCCCTAGCACTTTAGGGGCTCAAAACAGTCATGTCATGATTGAGTTCCTATTAATTATTCTTTCTGATATGCCCAACGACTTTATTCATCATGACAAATTGTTTGATCTTCTGGCACTTGTTGGAGCACTAATCAAGGAGGTCTCAACTCTTGTTTGCGACTTAGAAGAGAAATTAAGGAATAAAGAGAGTACCAATGAGACAAATCGTGCAACCCTAAAGTTGCTGGAAAATATTGAACTCCTCAAGGAAGATCTCAAACATGTTTATCTGAAAGCCCCGGACTCATCTCAATGTTGCTTCCCCATGAGTGATGGACCGCTCTTTGTGCATCTACTACACATACATTTGAATGATTTGCTAGATTCCAATTCTTATTCAATTGCTTTGATAAAGGAAGAAATTGAGTTGGTGAGACAAGACCTGGAATTCATAAGATCGTTCTTTGTGAATGTTGAGCAAGGATTGTATAAAGATCTTTGGGCACGTGTTCTAGATGTGGCTTATGAGGCAAAAGATGTCATAGATTCAATTATTGGTCGAGATAATGGTCTCTTACATCTTATTTTCTCACTCCCCATTACCATAAATAGGATCAAGCTTATCAAAGAAGATATCTCCAATTTACATGAGAAGATTCCCAAGAACAAAGGTCTCGTTGTTGTAAACTCTACCAAGAATCCAGTTGAGAGCAAGTCATTGACAACTAGTAAGATAATTGTAGGTTTTGAGGAGGAGACAAACTGGATAATTAGAAAGCTTACCGGTGGACCGGCATATCTAGATGTCATTTCGATCACTGGCATGCCGGGTTCAGGTAAAACTACTTTGGCGTACAAAGTATACAATGATAAATCAATTTCTGGTCATTTCGACCTTCGCGCATGGTGCACAGTCGACCAAGAATATGACGAGAAGAATTTGTTGAATAAAATTTTTAATCAAGTTAATGGCTCGGATTCAAATTTGATTGAGAATATTGATGTTGCTGATAAGCTACGGAAACAACTGTTAGGAAAGAGGTATCTTATTGTCTTAGATGACGTGTGGGATACTACTGCATGGGATGAATTAACAAGACCTTTTCCTAATGGTATGAAAGGAAGTAGAATCATTTTGACAACTCGAGAAAAGGAAGTGGCTTTGCATGGAAAGGTATACACTAATCCTCTTAACCTTCGATTGCTAAAACCTGAAGAAAGTTGGGAGATATTAGAGAAAAGGGCATTTGGAAACGAGAGTTGCCCTGATGACCTATTGGATGTTGGTAAAGAAATAGCTGAAAATTGTAAAGGGCTTCCGTTGGTGGCTGATCTGATTGCTGGAGTCATTGCAGGGAGGGAAAAGAAAAAGACTGTGTGGCTTGAAGTTCAAACTAATTTGAATTCCTTTATTTTGAACAGTGAAGTGGAAGTGATGAAGGTTATAGAATTAAGTTATGACCATTTACCACATCACATCAAGGCATGCTTTCTTTACCTTGCAAGTTTTCCAAAGGACTGTCCTATAATAATCTCTGAGTTGATAGATTTATGGAGTGTTGAAGGACTTGTGGAACACACAGAGACAAAGGTTTATTTGGATAACTTAATTTCCAGTAGCTTGGTAATTTTTTTCAATGAGATAGGTGGTTACCCTACTTGCCAACTTCATGATCTTGTGCATGACTTTTGTTTGATAAAAGCAAGAGAGGAAAATTTGTTTGGCTCAATAAGTTCAAGTTCTCCATCTTCTTCTTCAGACTTGATGCCACGTATAGTGAACATTCATTATAACAGTAAGTTCTTTGGGCTCAACCATTTTGTCCTGTTTGATTCAAATAAGAAGAGCCTTTCTGGTAAACACATGTATTCTTTGTGGATAAGTGGAAACCGTCTTTTTGATACATTTCACCTAAGACACTTGAGGCTTCTTAGAGTGTTGGACCTGGATATCAATGTGAAAGATTCTTTGCTGAATGAAATATGCATGTTGAATCATTTGAGGTTCTTAAGAATTGGGACACAAGTTAAATCTCTGCCTGCGTCTTTTTCAAACCTCTGGAATCTAGAAATGTTGTTGGTGGATAACAAAGAATCAACCTTGATACTATTACCGAGAATTTGGGATCTTGTAAAGTTGCGATTTCTGTACATAAATACTTGTTCTTTCTTTGATTTGGATGCAGATGAATCAATACTGATAGCAGAGGACACAAAGTTAGAGAAGTTGAGAATATTAGGGAAACTCATGCTTTCCTATTCGAAAGATACAGAGGATATTTTCAAAAGGCTTCCCTATCTTCAAGATCTTTCATTTAAACTCAAGGAATCATGGGATTATTCAACAGAGCAATATTGGTTCCCGAAATTGGATTTCCTAACTGAACTAGAAGACCTCACTGTAGATTTTGAAAGATCAAACACAAATGATAGTGGGTCCTCTGCAGCCATAAATCGTCCATGGGATTTTCACTTCCCTTCGAGTTTGAAAAAATTGTCGTTGGCTGAGTTTCCTCTGACATCCGATTCACTATCAACAATAGCGAGACTGCCCAACCTTGAAGAGTTGTACCTTTATCGTACAATCATCCATGGAGAAGAATGGAACATGGGGGAGGAAGACACCTTTGAGAATCTCAAATGTTTGAAGTTGCATAGAGTGACTCTTGCCAAGTGGGAGGTTGGAGAGGAATCCTTTCCCGCTCTTGAGAAATTAAAACTGGACAGATGTTGTGATCTTGAGGAGATTCCGCCTAGTTTTGGGGATATTTGGTCACTCAAAATTATCAAACTTGTAGCGAGCCCTCAACTTGAAGATTCCGCTATGAAGATTAAGGAATATGCTGAAGATATGAGGGGAGGAGACGAGCTTCAAGTCGTTGGCCGGAAGAATATCTCGTTATTTAAGTGAACAGATTCTTCTCCATTCTTTTGCTGTTCTGATTCCTGTAGTGGCAAATGTTAAAAGATTTCTACAATGTGTTTGATGAAAGTCTCAACTGAACTGTCTGTTTTTGAATATCATTGTTATAAACAAGTTTGACCATATTTGAAATATACATAGCATTATATTATGTCTCAACAATATCTCAGTTTTTTCAAGATTGTGTATATCTTTCAAGATATACATTTGTGGCTAATTCTTTGGTGCTTCTGATATACAAATTTGACATTTTGGATTCACTTTGAACATAACAGATGGAAAAGAAACTATGTTACAAATATAGTTGTTGTTGCAGTTACCTCTACATGACAATATAATTGTTAAACAACAGAAGACAAACTTGAGTAACGCCAAGGCCTAAGCCACTGTCTGCTTAGAAACCAAAATATGTGTGTTGTTCTAATTAATGCAGTCGTTTACAGTCTTCTGTGAGTCCCTACTTATGGTACCATTGCGATTATCATTCCTAATCAGAAAGAGTTTTTGCACGGATTTATCTAGTTGAACATAGCTCTAACCCATTCTGCTGTCATATTTTTATTTGATTTTGCTTTCAGCAACCATCGTCCTTGATGTGAGAACTCTGCTGCCCAACCAAGGAAATAAGGAGAAGATTGAAAGGGTTATGAATTCCATTAAGTTTACCCTACTTGATCGAATATGCTCGATGGAAATTGACACCAATCTTGGAATATGTGTATAAGTGTGTTTGATGAAAGTCTCAACTGAACTATTTGTGAATATTATGTAAAATATGAGTAGATGAGCATGTGTTGTTTTGTGCTCTTTTTCTTCTTTCTCATTTTCAACATTTTTTTTACTTGTATAGAAATATTTCTAGATTAAAAGAAGTGTTTTTTAATCTACTTGGAAATCCCATTTCGTTCCTTGTCTATCTCTTATAGTCCAATTATTATTACCAAGCTAGTATTAGTACATTTATGAATCAAATTACAAAAAACAATAATGACGTGACCGAATCATCATTCACCATGTGGACAAAATGATTTTACGAAATCGAATGGATTTTTTGTTAATCCATAATGGCGGATGAGCCAAATCACAAGACATAGATGAAACTTTTTTCAAAATTCGTATATTTCCCTTTAATATATGATGTAAATTTTAAAGTTAAATGATCAAAAAACACACCTGAATTGTCATTTTTTCACCGAGTCATTTATTTCTTTTTTTCTAGTTGAACTATTACCATTTATATATTCAAACATATTTCAAAATGTTCTCTTTTGTTTATCTAATAAATTATTAGGATAATTCCCCCACCCACCTCCCCTCTTTATCTTTTCTCTATCTCTTGTCTTCCACACAAATTTTTGTGTTTCTATTTTATTGGAGGAGGAAAAGAGCAACCATCTCATCAACTAAAAAGGTTATTAGTCTTTTAACTAAAAATTAAGTGTCTTTAGTTTTGGAGTTAAAAAAATTTCAAAAAGTAAACCCAAAAACAGGTCCTTGTTCATTTTTGCACAATTGTGATTCTTGTAGAAAAGATGCCTACAATGTGTTTGATCAAATGTTAGAAAGAATGCCTACAATGTGTTTGATCAAAGTCTCAACTGAACTGTTTGTTTGTTAATATTAAGTAGAAATTGAGCAGATGATAGATATGATCACATTTGTTGTTTTGTTTCTTCATTAAATTACTACTTACGTTTGATAAATTGTTAAATTGATCCAAGTTTGTCACCATTTTAACATGATTTGAAACAACAGTTTGCTCATGATCACCAGCACATAAGAAAGAATCAACAAACCAAACCATGTCAATCTTCAACTTTTCACCTGGAGAGAGTGGAATGAATAGAAGGAGTAAGAAATGGTGGAGTGTTGCTCCGGTTTGGCAAAAATTGAAGTCTTGAAGACATAGACAGCAATATCCAGATGTATTGTTTGTTGTTATTTCCCTGAAAAAGGAAGAAGAAGCAGAATAAATTTTGGTGGAATTGTATTTTTGCATATGGTTAATTACAAATTTAATATTCGTCCTTAAAATGTCTCTTCATGATTATTTCGAATGTTTATTACGACTGACTATAAATACAATAGTGTTTCCTGATATGAATTTTTATGCATCAGGTCTTGGGAACTTGAAAGGAAAAATACAATCATGGAAAAAGCAAAATATAATGAAATAGAAAGAGAAGAAGAGAAAGCAAACAACTCATCGGTATGTCAGACAATATAGACATATTAAAGCTTTTTATTTTGCAGAATGAACCATAATTCTATCTATCATGTATAGACTTTAAGGGTGTGGTGTCCTAACTTTAATTCGCAGTAGAGTAATTTAACATCATGATGATATTTAATTAGCCAACTGTCTGCGGCTTTGAAATTTTGATATGACATTTAGTCTTATGGCAGGTGTCATTTTCTGCTCTTCGCAAGGACGTTGTTGATGTTCTGGATTTCATGGAGAGGTTAAAGAATGAAGAAGATCAAATAGCTGCTGACATGACCGATCAAATTGAAAATCTGAAATTTGTGCTAGCATTTATTTGTACGTATGTCCAGCTTTCTTATTCCAATTTGGAGAAGTTTGAAGATACAATGAATGCTGCAAGACAAGAGGTTAAAGATCTACTTCGATCGATTTTGGATGATGTTGACAACAACATCGGGTGTAAATACAACTACATGAATCATACCCTTCCTAGTCTTGCTAATAATATGGATGATTGTATCGGCTCATGTCAGCGTTCTAAATCAAGTGCCATCATTACTGAGGAGCAGTTGAACTTCCTCCTTCTGAATCTCCATCATCTATCCAAGTTTCTTGCTGAAAAGGTTTATCCATATGAGATTCTTCAGAATGTGTGTGGCAACATGAGAGATTTCCATGGGTTGATAGTGAATGGTTGCGTTGAGCAAGAAATTGTTGAATATGTCTTACCTCAGTTTCAACCTATGGCTGAGAGAGTTGGACTCTTCCTTTGGGATGAAACAATTAGTGAAGACTCTCAAGTCTTCAAGCTAGCTCATCTGTTCTTGAAGATTTTTCCAACTGAACTGGACGTGATGCACATATGTTTTACAAATTTGAAAACATCAACTTCAGCAGAAGTTGGATGCTTCATTAAGAAGCTCCTGGAAACCTCTCCGGACATTTTTAGGGAATATCTGATTCATCTACAAGAGCACATGGTAAATGTTACTACCACCAGTATTTCAGGGGCTCGAAACATTCACATCATGATAGAGTTCCTATTAATTATTCTATATGATATGCCCGAGGACTTTATTCATCATGACAAATTATTTGATTTGTTGGCTCGTGTTGGAGCACTTACCAGGGAGGTATCAACTCTTGTTTCGGACTTAAAAGAGAAATCAAGGAATGAAGAGAGTGTCAATGAAACAAATCGTGCAACTCTAGACTTGTTGGAAAATATTGAACCCGTCAAGGAAGATCTCAAACATGTTTATCTAAAAGCCCCGAACTCATTTCAACGTTGCTTCCCCATGAGTGATGGACCACTCTTCATGCATCTGCTACACAGACACTTAAATGATTTGCTAGATTCCAATGCTTATTCAATTGCTTTGATAAAGGAAGAAATTGGGCTGGTGAAACAAGACCTAGAATTCATAAGATCCTTTTTCGTGAACGATGAGCAAGAATTGTATAAAGATATCTGGGCACGTGTTTTAGATGTGGCATATGAGGCAAAAGATGTCATTGATTTAATTATTGTTCGAGATAATGGTCTCTTACATCTTATTTTCTCACTTCCCATTACAATAAAAAAGATCAAGCTTATCAAAGAAGACATCTCCAATTTACTTGAGAAGATTCCCAAGAACAGGAGCCTCATTGTTGTAAACTCTCCCAAGAAGTCAGTTGAAAGCAAGTCATTGACAACTGGTAAAATAATTGTAGGTTTTGAGGAGGAGACGAACTGGATAATTAGGAAGCTCACCAGTGGACCGGCAGATCTAGATGTCATTTCGATCACTGGAATGCCGGGTTCGGGTAAAACTACTTTGGCATACAAAGTATACAATGATAAATCAGTTTCTAGTCATTTCGACCTTCGTGCATGGTGCACAGTAGACCAAGAATATGACGAGAAGAAGTTGTTGCATAAAATTTTTAATCAAGTTAGTGACTTGGATTCAAAACTGAGTGAGAATATTGATGTTGCTGATATGCTACGGAAACAACTGTTTGGAAAGAGGTACTTAATTGTGATAGATGACGTGTGGGATACTACTACATGGGATGATTTAACAAGACCTTTTCCTACAGTTGAGAAAGGAAGTAGAATCATTTTAACAACTCGAGAAATGGAAGTGGCTTTGCATGGGAAGCGCAACACTGATCCCCTTAACCTTCGATTGCTAAGAGCAGAAGAAAGTTGGGAATTATTTGAGAAAAGAGCATTTGGAAAAGAGAGTTGCCCTGATGAACTATTGAATGTTGGAAAAGAAATAGCCCAAAATTGTAAAGGGCTTCCTTTGGTGGCTGATCTGATTGCTGGAGTCGTAGCAAGGAAGGAAAAGAAAAAAACTGTGTGGGTTGAAGTTCGAAATAATTTGAGTTCCTTTATTTTGAACAGTGAAGTGGAAGTGATGAAGGTTATAGAATTAAGTTATGACCATTTACCAAATCACGTGAAGCCATGCTTTCTTTACCTTGCAAGGTTTCCAAAGGACAGGCCAATGATAATCTTTGCGTTGAAAGATTTTTGGCGTGCTGAAGGACTTGTGGAACAGACAGAGACGAACAGTGTGGAAGAAGTGATGAAGTTTTATTTGGATAACTTAATTTCCAGTAGCTTGGTATTTCTTTTCAATGAGATAGGTGATCACCCGACTTGCCGACTTCATGATCTTGTGCATGACTTTTGTTTGATGAAAGCAAGAAAGGAAAAGTTGTTTGATCGGATAAGTTCAAGTGCTCCACCTTCTTCTTCAGATTTGATGCTGCGTATAGTGACCATTGATTGTAACAACGAGTTCTTTCTGCTTAACAATTTTGTCCTGTTCGGTTCAAATAAGATAAGGCATTCTAGTAAACACCTGTATTCTTTGAGGATAATTGGAGACAAGCTGGACGACCGTCTTTCTGATATATGTCACCTGAGACACTTGAGGCTTCTTAGAGTGTTGTACCTGGATCCCTCTTTTATCAAGGTGAAAGATTCTTTGCTGAATGAAATATGCATGTTGAATCATTTGAGGTTCTTATGCATTGGGACAGAAGTTAAATCTCTGCCTGCGTCTTTATCAAACCTCTGGAATCTAGAAACGCTCTTGGTGTCTAACAAAGGATCAACCTTGGTACTATTACCGAGAATTTGGGATCTTGTGAAGTTGCGAGTGCTGTTCATGAGTGCGTGTTCTTTCTTTGATTTGAATTCAGATGAACCAATACTGATAGCAGAGGACACAAAGTTGGAGAACTTGAGACAGTTAGAGAATCTTGAGCTTTCCTATTCGAAAGACGCAGAGGATATTTTCAAAAGGTTTCCCAATCTTCAAGGGCTTGCATTTCGTCTCAAGGAATCATGGGATTATTCAACTGAAGGATATTGGTTCCCGAAATTGGATTTCCTAACTGAACTAGAAGACCTCAGAATAGTTTTTGAAAGTTCAAACACAAATGACAGTGGGCCCTCTGTAGCAACAAATCGGCCATGGGATTTTCACTTCCCTGCGAGTTTGAAAAGTTTGTGGTTGGGTGTGTTTCCTCTGTCATCTGATTCGCTATCAATAATAGCGAGACTGCCCAACCTTGAAAATTTGACCCTTAAGAACACAATCATCCAGGGGGAAGAATGGAGAATCTCAAATTCTTGGAGTTGGATGAAGTGACTCTTGCTAAGTGGGAGGTTGGAGAGGAATCCTTTCCCGTGCTTGAGAAATTAGTACTGTGGAGATGTCGTAAGCTTGAGGAGATTCCGCCTAGTTTTGGAGATATTTATTCATTAAAAATTATCAAAGTTGATTATAACCGTCAACTTCAAGATTCTGCTATGATGATTAAACAATATGTTGAAGATATGACGGGAGAAGACAAGCTTCAGGTCCATTGCCTGCTCAAGTCTTGAGCTTTCTTACCCTGGGAAAATATGTGAGTACAGATGAATTTATTACTTCCTCGGTTTTATTTTATGTGGCGGAGTTTGAAGAAGAAATGGTTACTTTCGGAATTTTTAGTCTTAAAACATGTGAAGTTTAAAAATAAATTGTTTCCAAATATTTGATCTATCATTCTTTTTAAAGACAAAATGGATTAACTTTCATTTCTTTCTTTTTTTCCAGTGTCATTTTCTTTGCAGAGGGCATGTTATAAGGAATGCAGGATAGAATTCCCTTTGCCCGTACATCAGCTTTCGAGGCTAAAGATAAATCCTCAGACATCTATTGCATTCTCTCAGCTCTTTTATTCTGTTGTGGTAAGTTGCATTGCTATTGTTATCGCACGACTTTTGTTCAATTTAATTCTTCATTTTGTTCCCATCTGTCCTAGCCTATAGCTCTAAGATTTGTTCATTCAAGCTGTTTCTTTAGTATACGCTCTTCTCTTCTTTGGCACAAGGTTGATTTATTTGCATATCATGTGTTACTCCTCGAGTTTGGATACGTCATGACTCTCTGTACTATATGAAGTAATTCTATATCTCAGTTTTTCCAAGTTTTTGTAAATCTTTTAAGATATACATTTGTAGTTGAAGGCTGCTATACAACATTTGTCGTCGTTTGCAGCAGTAAGTATGATGCTGAATACATACATATATACAACTGCTAATTCTTTTGAAGTGCAAATTTGATAATATATGTGGATTCAGTTTTAACATAACAGAGGAAAAAACTATGTTGTAAATAATTGTTAAACAACAGAAGATACACTTGAGTAACGCCGAGGCCTAAGCCAGCGTCCGTTTAGAAACCAAAATATATGTGTGTTGTTCTGATTAATTCAGTCGTTTACAGTCTTCTGTGAGTCCCTACTTATGGTAGGTAACAGACACTCACCATTGCGATTATCATCCTTAATTAGAAAGGGTTTTTTGGTTGCGTGGGTTTTTCCAGTTGAACATAGCTCTAACTCATTCCGCTATCATGCTTTTATTGAATTCTTCTTTCAGCAACCATCCTCCCTGACGTGGCTCTTCCTGGAAGTGACAACGTTGCTGCCCAACTAAGGAAATAAGGAGAAGATTGAAAGGGTTATGAATTCCATTGAGTTTACCCTACTTGATCGAATCAACTCGATGGAAATTGACACCAATGTTGAAAAATATATACACATTGTTTGATGAAGGTCTCAACTGAACTATTTGTGAATATTATGTAGAATTTGAGTAGATAAGCATGTGTTGTTTTGTGTTTTTTTTTTCCCTCTCATTTTTAACATTTTACTTGTATAAAAATTGACTAGATTAAAAAAAAAAGGTTGGATATATCTTTCTATCTAGTTTTTGAAGAATAAAGTTACTTGACAATGTGAGGTATGTGAAATAGTCTTTTAAGGGATAGAGGGACTTGAACCCTCATGATTTTTAAAGTCGAGGATTTTCTCTCATTATAAATTTCATTGTTACTTATATTGACATGTAAAATATGACTTTATCTTTATTCTCAACTGATTAAACAGATTTTCGAAAGATCTATTAAATTATGAAGTGAATGATTTTATCAATGAATATTGAATTCTTTTTCAACGTAGAATCGATTCACATCAATTCTTCTAATAGAAAAGAACGTATCTTCATGCATGAACCGTATATATAAATTATAACAAGTTAAATATAAGAAACTCATTTAATAACAAGAATAGAATCTCTTTTTATTGTGGAACTTTAATAACTTCAATTTTTTAAGTGCTCCAAATTAATTATTTGATTTATTGTTCACCTGTTGATTGTGAATAAATATTTTACTAAATAAAAATAGAAAGAAAAAAAAAAACAAATATCACCCAATCAATCATATAACTTTTACCTTATCAAACTCACAAACAAACACTAAAATATACACATATACATTCACATGTTCTACAAATAATATTTAATGTATTTTTTTTCTCTACAAACAATAATCCAACAAATTAATAATTACTATGACTAATAATTTTATATAAAAACCAAACTATTTTCATCCTCAAATTTCATATCCCCATCAAGGCAAGAATGAACCCCTCCATCTTGTAAACTTGATTCTTCAAAATAATTCATGTCAAACAAGAACCCAAACTCATCCTCCTTGCCACATTTTGAGTGAATTATTTCATTTGCTAAAACTTTGTTTATCTCTTGTGACAATTGAAGATTATTGCTCGAGTTCTGGCTTTGATAGATAGAGTTATTTGAAAAATTAGGCAAGGTCGATGAGCGATATTCGCCGTCACCATAGGACAATAACTTAGGCATAGTTGCTTCATGGTTGTCCATATTGAAAGATGTGATACTTGTACTCTCATTGTTAGTACTATTGATGTTTTCATCTTTAGTACCTTTGAAAAATACTCTACATAATACCCAATCTTCCTGTTCAAATATGATAAAACCATATAGTTAGGTCTAATATAATGATGATATTATTTAACTGATCAGTTTAACTTCTATAAACTGACAGTTTAATAAATTCTTTATAATATAAGTAACCATCCATAAAAAAGTATGATTGGAGTGAAAAAAAATTAGGTCAGTGCATATAAGTTAAATTTTTTTAGAACCTAATCTTACTTCTAGGTACCTATAATGCGACATGTTTAAGTTCTGTGCACTAACGAAAAATGTAGTTATACAATTAGATCACTTGTAAGATAATTATTAAGTCGATTTATAAGATAAGTATTATTGGGTAATCGAAGAAGAGAAACCAATCTTTGTGGCATTGTTTGATTTATGTGGCATCCATTTAATTTGCATATAAATTTGATTTATGTGCATATAAGTTTGATTTTGAAGAAGAAAAAACTATATTCAAAATGTTATACTCCATCCATTTAATTTATGTGGCATTGTTTGACAAACATGAAGTTTAAGAAATAAGGAAAGACTTTGTTATGTTTATCGAATTTTTCTTATTAAAGTCACGTTAGTACTTATTTTTAGTTGATTTTTTTTCATAATAAAATGTTAAGTGGAATCAAATAAGAATAAAACAGAAATAATATCATTAGATAGTTGTCAAATAAAAAAATGCATGTGATATTATTTTTGGGATGATCTAAGAAAAATAAAATAGTATCGCATAAATGGAAACAAATTAAAAAGCCTTTTAACTTATAATACAATCTTGCTAGACACCATCCATTATTTTCAAACTAGGTAGGAGGTTTCTAAGAAGTTTCTTATAAAGACATATTTGTCACTTTGTTTTGAGACAATATTTTTTCAACATACCACATAAGACACTTGACTTTAACTTTCTATATTTCTATATGTGACTAAAAAGTCTCCTCATGTTTCTTGGGTATCAATCCTAAAAGACCTTTTTAGACTTTGTAGTGTGTATGTTAGACAATATGTTACCTTAGTTTCGATGTATAAAACTTAAATTCATGAAATAAAAAAACGAAGTTTATGTTTTATACACTGATAATTAAAATTGAGTGACTTTTGAGATAAAAACTAAAGTAATATTGAATGACTTTCTAATAAAAGAGTCTGATCGTCTGAAATATTATCTCCACTTATAAAATAATCATAGATAAATCTTTATATACGATAAGCATCGATTCACTACTAGAAAAAAAAATCAGAAATTTCAACGGACTTTCCATCGAAATGATACTCGATACAACTATTTTCGATGGAAATGTTAGTCACAAATTAATTCCGATTGTTCTAATAGTGATGATTGATAAATCATGTAAATATAGTAACTAACATGTTATCACATGTTAAAATTTAACGATGATACAAAAAGATTAATTACGTACCTTAGGAGGTATATGAGGATTTTCGAGTCGAAATTCATGCATAATCCATCCAGTTTTAATGCCATGAGGAGCTCTATTTTTGTAAAAAACCAAAGTTTTTCTCATGCCAATGAGTGTACCTGTTTGAGGATCAAACACTGTTCTATCTTTGCCAGTAGCTTTCCAATATCCAGAAATTGTAGCCCTATTTGTTCGAAAACCAGTTGCGTATTTTCGATCTCGAAAACTAAAGAAATACCACTCGTTTGAGTTCAATTTTGCCACCTCTACATAAAGTGTAACGTAAAATTAGTAAAAAAGAAGAAATAAGGACAAGCAAGGGGGGAAAAATGAATTGTGACGGAATATTTATGACGATAGACTAGCTAGGTCATCGCGATTTGTGAAGGAATTGTGAAGGAAATTATCAATGTGTAGGACAAGCATGCTTTTTTCGATAGGTTAAGTTTTAAGATAAGATGTAGTCGTATAGTTTAGGGAAAACTAGACATATATCCATATATATACACTAATTCTACTTACACTTTCAAATAATTAGGTATCTTATCACTAATTAAGAGTTTTCTATCAAATATTGAGGAAGATACACCTAGATACATGTATTTTTGTTATCAGATATACTAAAATAAGGAGAGAGGCGAGCGAGATGAGGAGGGAGGCGAGTGAGATAGTCATGTATCCCAGATACATAAGAATCACACTAGATATATACATGTATCTGGTGTGATTCGCATGTATCTGAGATAATATACCTGATACATAGGAGAGTGGTGAGCGAGATTTGTTATGTATGTGCATCCACTTGTATACAGTGTAATCTAGAACAAATTACACATAATTTTGATCTCATGTATCCCTAGATACATGTATCTGAACGTATTCGGAAGGACCAAAATTTGGTAAGATTCGCAGTATTATAAACTACCATGTATATAAGTAATCATATCCTAAACTAATGGGATTTCTGTAAGTTTCTCTATAATTTAACATGACATCAGAGAAGATAGATGTCCTAATTTCAAGTCTCGCCACCTTCTATTATCAGAAAGAACTTTCACATACATGTTTAAGTACTAATGAAAAAAGAATCAAGCATGTACATGAATGTTTGGGTCGTTGAAGACATAGTAAACAAAACTTTATTATTTTTTACAATTTAAATTTTTAGATGAGATGATCCCACGATTTAACAGATCAAGAGACAAGAATAACTATGGATGACAAAGTAAATATTCAAGGCTAAACAGTAGTACTAGGCTTGTTTCCTCTTTTACCTAAAGCTTCTGAAAAGTAAATGTGTAAAGTAAAACAATGGAATTTTTTATTTTCTTATTATTAAAAAAAAAAGTTTTTTACTTTTTTTTTTGTTTAGTTGTTAATAGTAGAATTATTTAGATGGTGGGAAGTCCAAATCACTTTCATGTCTTCACCTAATAAAAATGTTAAACCATCAAAAAGAATATTAAGTTAGTTAAGACTTGTACATTTTGTTTTAATTAATTCTTAATTTTTCTTTAATTAACTAAATTCTCATACTTGTGAAACCTTAATTAATCAATCTATTTTAGTGAAGATTATTTAAATTGGTTTATCATTTTATGTTTTGATTAACAATAGGTACAAGAGAGAACATATCATATAGTAACAACATAAAACTGTTCATAATAAGTAAAAATAGTTATCAAGAAAAGAAAAATAAGGCAAATATTTCTATGCAACAAATAAAATTATACAAATTATATATAGTGTAAAAATTATTTCCCAAGTAATTTAGTATATAAAAATTAAATCCGTTTTTTAATTAGTGCCTTTCTTTGTCTAGTTAATTTTTTTCCATATATTGATATGGACATAATAATTAACACTGTTATCAACTATTCCTTCGGTTTTAATTTATTTCTCATATTTTGATTTGGCACTAAATATAAAAAAGTAAAGAATCTTTTTAAATCTTAACATCGATCTTAAATTAAAGATATATATTAAATGTATCAAAATGTAATCTTAAACGTATGAAAAGTTAAAATTTTGTAAAAATAATAATTTTTAAACAAAATGAAAAAGAAAATAGAGCAAGCAAACTAAAACGAAAAGGGTATATTTTTAGAGAATTCATCACATATATTATTCTGCTCGAATTCTCTAATAAAAAGAATAAATTACATTTTAAATCTCTTCAATTTTATTTTGGAAAAGAAAAAAACATATATATTATTATACATTCATTAATATTCCTTATTAAACTATCTTCAGTGTAAAATATTTTGAAACAAAAATAATTCATAAAAAGAACGTATAAAATATATGCGACGTAAATATGAAAATCTTATAAGTAATATGATTGTATAAATATAACAGGTCAGTTACCTTTTTTATTCGATTGTCGATTAACACTTATTATACGAATTTACTTATAATTTACTTTATAAATGACAAAATTATTGTATAAATAATTACTGATTTATATACTAAGTACTCTCACGTAGTTCTGAAAATAATTACACGCGGAGACACCCAAATATATATAAGATCTCAGATTTGAGCCTAGTAAATTATTTTTTACTTAAATAAATTTTACGTTTTATAAATTTAATTAATCAGACTTCAATACGAATCGAAAATAGATTACAAAAAAGTTAGATGACATAAAAATTAAGAAAGCTTTAAGCAGAATATTAAAAGCATCCTTTTCTTTAAAGTTAGTGTGTCCACTTAACTTAAGGAAGGTTCCTTCAAATTAATTTCACTTTTAAGGAAAAAATAATTATAATAAAAGAAGCAGAAAAAGGTGTTAAAATATAATAAAATCTAAACAATTTTTAAATAAATAGAGAAACGGATACAGAATAATGATTTTCAATGTCTAGTAGAAAAAATATATATATAATAATTAAGAGTAATTAAAGAGAAAGAAGAAGAAGAAACTTTCATGTAATCGAAATAATTAGTCAAAATTTTGAATAAAAAAACATAAAAAAGAAGAAGAATATCCATAATTAATGAGAACTTCTCATTTGTCTAAAAATGAATTAGAAAAATATTTATCATGAACAAGAAGATGAAGAATTAACATTTAACTTTTCATTAGTATTATTAGTCAGATCAATGAATTTTGAATTAAAAAAAAAATATAGAACAAAAAAGAAAAAGAATATACATAATTAAGGAGAAAAAAAGACATTTGTAAAGAATATGAACAACAACAACAAGAACTAATATGAAGAACAACCTCTCATCATGTAATCGAGATAATTAGTTGGATCAGTAAATTTTGAATATAAATATAATAAAAGAAGAAAAAATTACATGAAGAAGAACTTGTCAAAAAAATATATTATGAATCGAATCAGTAAATTCTGAATACTTAAAAAAGAGACATAAGGAAGAAGAAGAATATATAATCAAGGAGAACCTCTCTTTTGTATAAAAATGATTTTTAAAAAACATAGGTCAAGAATATGAACAAGAAGAATTAACATAAAGATAAACCTATCATCATGAAATTAAGATAATTAATCAGATCAGTAAATTTTGAATACACAAGAAAAAACAAAAAGAACAAAAGGAAGAAGAACATGTCATGAAATTTGAATTACTAGTCAAATCAATAAGTTCTTAATACACAAATGACTAACGAAAAAAAAAAACAAAAAAAATAACATGTCATGAAATTTGAATTACTAGTTGGAATAGTAAATTTTGAATACACAAAAAACTAAAGGAAAAAATCAAAAAAGCATGTCATGAAATTCAAATTACTAGTCGAATCAGTAAATTCTGAGTACACAAACAACAACAACAAAAAAAGAAGAAGAAGAAGAACATGTCATGAAATTTGAATTACTAGTCGGAACAGTAAATTCTGAATGCACAAATAACTAAAGAAAAAAAATCAAAAAAACATGTCATGAAATTCGGCTTACTAATCGAATCAGTAAATTCTAAATACATAAATTACTAAAAGAAAAAACCAAAAAAAAATAGAAAGCATATCATGAAATTTGAATTATCAGCTGAGTCAGTAAATTCTGAATACACAAATAACAAGAAAAAAAAAAGAACATGAAGGAGAAGAACATGTCATGAAATTTCTGTTATTAGTCAGGTCAGTAAATTCTGAATACACGTAAAAAAACAATATGAAGAAGAATAGAGAAATTTACCAGGAAGTTGCCATGGCTCACAAGTATGAAGATCAATTTCCACTAAAGTTCCTTTAATAACTTCTTGATTAGCAATTTTCTTGTAAAGATAATGAGAAATTAATTCTTCATCACTAGGATAGAATCTAAATCCTGGTGGCAAAGTTGATCCAATATCTCTTAAACCCATATTTAATATAATAATTTTTGGTAATTAAGAAAAATAAAATAAAAAGTAGATCTCTTTTCTTTTTGGGATTTGGAAAGAGAGAAATAGAATATTTTTTTGTTGATTTATAAAAATGGTGTGTATTTATATAGTGGGAGAGGTTGAAAAGAACACTTTGCCACTTGGAATTAGTTACATAATTTAAGCAGCTTATGTTTGTGTAAAGTTAGTTATTGTATATTCTTGGAACTTTCATGATAAACCAAAGTCACAAGAAATCTACTTTTGTTGGCATAGTTTTATGAAAAATAAATAATAGGACTTATAAGTTATACCGTTATATACTGATCGTGTAAATAATTTTTTTGTATAATAGAAATAATTAATTTAATTGATGATAATAGATTAGTTATCATTTTTATCAAGTTATAGATTGATAATTATGAAGTTAATTAATTTTTTTAATTTAACATTTGGTATTTGTTTTGGGAATTCGATAAATTTAAATTCATGTAAAAAAAAAATTACATTAGGAGTAAACAACTCTTTGTTGATACTAATCCGTTCTTGGGGGCTCAAATATGAAATTAATTAATGCAAATATTAAAGGTCGGACGAATCTATTTATCTATTGGTTCTGAATTTATGTGAACTCAATTATTTTAAAATTTAAATATTGGACTATGAATTTAATTATGTTAACTTAAAATTATTACAAAATCTATAAATTTTAAATTCTCAATTTTTGTATTAAATTTGAAATATTTTATTTAGGAGAGATAAATTTCCAAAAAGGGGTAAATGTGTATACCAAAATTTCATTACCAATGATTTGAGGTAAGTTAAAGATGAGATAATATTGTTATTTATTATTATATTATAAGAGGAAGTTGAGGGTTGAAGTAGGAACGTTTTTGTTGATGAGTCGATATTTTTTTAAAAAATATTTTTTAATAGTTTTTTTTAAATTTAATCAGTGTATAATTTTTTTTAAATCATGAGATTCACTTTAGCTATATTCTTTAGTTTTGAATTCATATTTTTAAGTTATATATTTATTATATTTTTGTAAATGTTATAACTATGTTGAGTAAAAAATGATTTTTATA
>JAJONR010010746.1:0-25239 GCA_029582245.1 Solanum etuberosum
CTTGAGATCTTCTTCTCATCTCTTCATTTAAGACACCACTTTTAGCATATTCCATAGTTACAACACCACTGGGAGCAGAATTAGTCAAAGAAACTCGAAGAGTTTCAAAAGAGTCTGGCAGAGTATTAAGAAGCCAGAGTCCTTGTATTTCTTCATCAAACTTTACACCCATTCCGGACAGCTGGTCAAGGACACCTTGAAAATCATTTATATGATCAGAAATAGGATTGCCCTCTTTATATCTAATATTCATCAGTTGTTTCATCAGGAACAACTTGTTATTGCCAGTCTTTGAAGCATAAAGTGTTTCAAGCTTATCCCATAAACTTCTAGCATGTATCTCATTCACAATGTGATTTCTAACATTATCTTCAACCCATTGTCTAATATAACCACAAACATGTAGGTGCTCAAATTCCCAATCTTCATCATTCATAGATTCGGGTTTATTAGAAGCAAACACAGGTAAATGCATTTTCTTAACAAATAGAAGATCTTTCATCTTGCCTTTCCAAATATGATAATTGCTACCATTCAAACACACCATTTTGCTCATATTTGACTCCATCATTCAAATAGACAATCAACAACAACCTATTATGCTCTGATACCACTTGTTGGGACTGCGCGTACCCCCACCCAAACCCCGCATTAGTATGATATTGTCCGCTCTGGGGCAAGCCCTCACGGATTTGTTTTTGGGCACCTCCCAAAAGGCCTCATACTAATGGGTTTGGGTAACCATATATATTTGGGTCCATTCTCCCTTAATCTTCCGATGTGGGATGAGGTTTGCAACCCAACAGTTTGAAGAGGACAACTCTTCACTTCCCTCTTTCCACTTTTAGTTTTATTATTCTAAATTTTAATTCTTTTCATTTCTATTTTCTCTTTATTTTTTATTTTTTTTGTTTGTTGTTTTCATTCTTTTCTTACTTTATCGATTGGGCCTGATCATTTGATATATAATGCTCTAATTTTGATTAATTAAATTTGTCCCTTTGGCCTTTTGTTTTAAAAAAAAAAAAAAATTAGTGTGTTTTGTGATTTATGTGTGCTATTAATTTGATGGGCAATTGATTGAATTGATTACACTATTCTAAGGTTGATGTTAATAAATTCTAACACTCGTAATTGTTCAATATTATTCAATTGTATCTGATGAGTATCAATGTTTTCACTTGAATCGATAATATAAGGAGGATTATGTTATCGATATTTCTGATATTTACTTTAAAATATGAATATAGATTCAGTTAAAAGATCTCAACTGAAACATCAAGTTATTTTTAAAAAAATTGTGATATATTGATCTGTTTGTTTGACCCGATGATGTTAATAGATTGGAGCTGGATTACTTCGCAATTTTGAGATTTAATTAAAGAGGAATGTTTGAGTTTTAAAATTGTTTCTCTATGTTTAGAAAACTGCTTTGCGATTTGTGCAATAGATAATTTCAAAATTATATTGTTCATGGTTGTTTGATAGAAGCTGTTGAAAATTAAAGATCAGAAGGAATTTATGACATGAGTTATATTCTTGAAACTAGAACTAAAAATCATATTTTGAATTGATAACATAGTTTTAAGTGTTTAAATTTAATAAAAAGTTCATTGGGTTTGAAGAAAGGAAAGTAGATTCAATTTGAATATAAAATTTAGAATATAGCTCAGTTGTTCGAACTTAATTTTGAAAAAAGTATACATGACAGTTTAGCTATAGTTCTATCTAGTGGCTATTACTTTTTTGTTATTTCTCTTGAACAGTGTTACTAAACGTGAATCTGTAATTGATCGTTAAAGCTTTGTCGCCTCTAATATGATCTCTTTTACTAACAATTTTGCTGGATCTACTTGTTATAAGTAATTGGTTGTTAAAACTTGTAACTTTAAGCATCAAACTAAGTGAATTTACTAGCCATGAAAATTGGACGTGTTAAATGAAGAAAAATAAGATATTTTCACAAGGATATTCTAGCCTTATAATTGCCACTAAATTATTGTCATTAAAGATATGATTTTTTAATGGCAATTTTATTGAATTTACCGACTATGAGAATAGACGTTACATGAGCATGATTAGTCATTTCAGATTGGATTTAATACCTATTTTAATTGCCGCTAAAACTAATCCGCGTTTTAGCGGTAATTTAGTTCAATTTACTGGCTACAAAAATGTACACTACATGAGCATAACTAACTGTTTTGAATTGGATTTAGCAGTCATCTTAATTGTTGTAACTAATTGCCGCTAAAACGAATTAATTTTAGCGATAGTTTAATTAAATTTACCAGCTATAAAATTGGCGCTACATAAGTATAACTAACTGCCTTAGATTAGATTAAGCAGTCATCTTAATTGTTGCTAAAATGAATGCGTTTTAGGGAGAGTTGAGCTAAGTTTTACCAGCGCTTGTTCGAAAGGTCGCAAAAGCCTTTGCCGACCCCCGATACAGCGGCCATTGGTTGGTAAAGGCTATAGTGACCATTGTTATGGCCCCTAAAACCATTTTAATTGCCGATAAATCTTCTTTTCGTTGTAGTGATATATCTTTGAGATGCTTCCATATCTATGCTGACAAGTTGAATGAACGCAGACTGAGTGCAACATCTGCATGTACAAAATTGAGGATTTACGAAATGACACGAGCGTTGTTAGCGTATCAAACTTGTTTTGCCTTGTCTTTATTTGACTCAGTTGTTGATCCATCCAAGATTCCAAAAGGCCTTTCCCTTAAACAAAGATTTGAAAATGAAATTTTCAGATTGGATAATTTTTTCCATCAAATTTGATAGACAAAATATCGTGAGAATGTCACTCCATTAGAATAGACAAGATATAATTTGATGACAGGAATCAAACAACAATAAAAAGTAAAAATTAATGTAGTTTCTGGGAAAAAAAGTTAGGCTCCTGATACCATGATAACTATTGATAAATCAAGAATCAAAAAGAGTTGAAAAATATTTTGTATTTCTGTGCTTTAATTTACAATTGATAAACTATACACTATTTATATACAAAGATCCATAAATACAAGCATGATTCTAGCACAATATCATATCATATCTTGCACAATATCAATGGTGTGATTTTGCATAGTTAAAATAGAACATTATCTCTGATCTTTTAGAATCATATTAGATATTTGAAATCACATCTGATAAGGTCAACAACGGTAATCCAAATGCAATTGCATACTTGATCTCGGTATTTTCAGAAACAATAATTCTAAGTTGATTTAAGATTTGTGTCACTAAATTTTTGTAATTAGAAGTAGATTCTAATATTATTGCCTCAACATCAAACTGATGTATTGTTGCTATGAATACCAATCCATCAGGGAAGAAGGTGAATTGGGGAAGAAAGTAGAATTTTCCTTTTTTGAATGGTTGAAGAAAGGAAAGTTGCGGCTTGTAAGTTAGAGTTGGCGAAATATCAAATAGGGTACTAGTTGTAATTAGTTAGGGGGAATTGATTTTAAGAGGTATATATCTGTAATCGAGCGTGAACTTACTTTTTTCAATTTATTAAATGAGTACTCATCAATTGTCATATCATTACAAAAGAATATTTTTATACTTAAAAAACGATAAGGACATTTTTTATCTAATAAATGGAACCTGGAGGGAAACATTTTAAAACTATTTATGATACGTAGGGGTCTTTTGATCCTTTTCTCTTTTAAGTTATAATTCTTACAAATAACTTTAATAACATAAAAGTCATTTTACTAAACTAATACTGCTTAGGATCAGATTCTACATTTCTATCCAAAAAATAAATAAAATTGTGTATTTATAAAAATCCATTTCAACACTCAATAATGAATTTTAAGCACAAAATATGCCTTCAAGCTTACCAAATCTTTTTGAAAAAAGAAACAAAGATATGAAAGTTGAGTTAGGGATAGAGAAGTTTATCCTAAAAAACTGAAAAATCTCCTAAGAAAATCATAAAGCAGACCTCTTGGTATGTTTTCCACATTTATAAAGATTCTATCTAGAAACGTAGAAGACTTAAATACCTAAATCGAAGAATTTCCAAGAAAGGAAGAAAGAATTGATACGGAATAAGCCAAACTTACGTGACACATAGTCTATTTTTTTTTATAAAAAAAAAAAAATTCCCATCATTCGGATTGCACGGAATAAGCCAAACTTATGTGAGATATAGTCTATTTATTTTTAATTTTCCCATCATTCGATTGCGCATTGGAGGGTCCATTCGAGGGTGGTGCTCCCAATAAAAAAATTTCCATACTCATAATTCAAATTCCAAACCTTTGATTAAGGATGAAACAGTTCCATCACTACACCACAACTCATGTTGGTGTGAGATATGGTCTATTGTTATAAAAGAACATAGAAGAGTAATAATATTCCAATTGGTCCTATAATTGGTCTGCTGACAACAACACATGCAGCATATTGACTTGTTCTTCTTTCAGTCATCAGAAATACACATACGCTAGATTCGTTACTTATTGGTCTAGTTTACTAAAATGAAGTTTCTTTAAAATTCAATACAGTGAACTTACATGGGAACTGCATGTGCTGGGAATAGTATTCCTTTCAGATTTTTCTCCATCCCTTATTGGTTTACTTTTTGGGTAACCATTCAATTATTAACTAATTAAGGTCTCAAGCTCAACTAATTATTTATGGTGAAAGTATTTATCCTGTGAACAATTTCTTTTTGTTACGGAAAGTGTGATTAAATTTGACGAAAAAAACTTATTTAAATTTTTTGAAATTTGTTAGTAAGAAATAAGAAAATAGATATATAGGGGTGGTTTTTTTTTAAAAAAAATTAAAAGAATATAGGGGTGGCTTTACTTTAGGTCCTAATAATTTTTAAAGAAGAAATTTATGCTTTTAATTTTACTAAAACAATATTGAATATTTTTTAAACAAAGATTCAAAATTTATATAAAAAGGAGAAAAAGAAAAGTTATCTAACTTTTACCAAAAATATTTTAGAACTTTGAATTAAACTAACTCAAATCTTCATATTCATAAATAAAGTTTTTATAACAATATCTAATATACTATATTGCAAACACATAATTAACATCTTATCAACTAAAATTAATCTTTAGTTTTATATATCTATGTGAGGTTAACTAAAGGCTTTATGTCATTCAATAATACTCCATTAAACATAACAAATATGTTTAAAAAAAACTCTAAATTATTAATTTTTGTGTGTATTTGTACATATTTAAGACCTTTTATTAAAATTTTACTTTACATCACTAATTTTATTGAGACGATTTCTAATGACATATCACAATTCCTATTAACATTTACTTATTAAATTTATATGTAATATTTGATATTTGTAATTGGAAACCGAGGTTGAAAAAGATTTTTAATGGTGCTTTTTCATGTATGATGATACGTTATGAATATGACTATTTCTGTTGAGATTTTTACTTAACAATGAGAGGATATTGAGATGGAGGTTCTCCTGTTAGTAGAGGCCGGGTCTCTAGTAGCAATCTCCTTGTCCCTAACTACGTGCTAGAAGTTTAAGGTTCTTTCCTTGGCAAGTAAGCACATATCTTTTCTGTGTGGGAGCAAGACACCGAATTCTATGTTATATCTCGTGGTCTATGTCGGTTAATGGTAAATATTCCACAAAACGAACTAAGTTATTCTTAAAAGGTTCATGAAGCTTTCAATAAGATTTTAAGATGCATTGATCATGTTCATGATTTATGATTCTTCTTTAAAGGCTTTTACTATGTGTTAGCTTGGTCATGCATATCATGCTTTCCTTTATGTCCTCTTATGATCATATTTTATGCTTTATTGCATACCCCTCAATTGTTTAATTAATGTAAGGTCCGATGATCTTCCTCCTCCCGCTCGTGGCTAGTGGTTTGCGTGTAGATTGAAGACTTACCTCATGTTCCGGGGACCTTATCACCTATGTTGACATTCTTTTATGTCTTTAGTTTTCCGGCATTGTGTGTGGTGTATGAGTTACGTCTCAACCACTCTTGATGAATTAGATTGGGTTGTCGAGACTATGATTAGATTTCTGTTTTTATGTCAAACCCTTCTATTGAAATGAGATTTTCTACTTTCGGCGTTTATTATGTTGTGTTGTATGCATGTCAAGGGTTTGACCTAGATTGACCTTTAGAAACGAGCAATTATTCTAGTCTCTAATTTACCACCAATGGTCCCACAACAATTAGTATCACAAGAATAAAAATTTATCAACAAATATCATATTGCTATTAAATATCTCGATACAAAAAAAAAGATATATATAGAGAATAGACAGAGACGGGAAGAGAGATAAAGAGTGTATGATCCCATAATTTTAGTTTCAATGTTTGCTTGATAAAAGAGCATAGCCAACATCCTGAGATAAACTATCGTATCAAATTTTTCATAACATTCGTAGCAAACTAATAATGAGCTCTTGCATCTTCCTCTAAACTTGTATCTTGACTGAAGAATGAACAAAAGCTGGGCATAAATTTAAAGTATCAATGTTCATCAAGTGTTATCAGAAACATCAACAAAAGCTGCAAGAAAATAGAAAAATTCCATTAGAAATGAATTGGAAGAAAATAGAAAAAGCTGCAAGAAAAGCTGGAATAAACAAAAACAGGGTAAACATAAATGGAATGAATAAAAACTGGCCAAAAATCTGTTATGTGTGAAAACCTCTTCTAGAACTAATTGCCGAAGCATTCACAATGATTCAAATGAGAACAGATTATGCTTTTATACATTCCACAACTTCATTTAGCAATAGAAGTTAAGGTTTCATTAAATTACAGTAGAAGAAAAAAACCATTTATGATGTTTGGTTTGGTTTTGAAATATATCAGTTTGACTTATTTGTTATCGGTTTGTAGAGATGCAAAACCGTTATAGAACCATTAAGATATTGGCTTATCGGTTATGGATCGTTATCGGTTCGGTTATCGGTTTAACTGTTAAAATTTGACAGAAAAATAAATTAATAAAAAATCACTTAGAAACAAGGTGACAAATTGAATGAATCATGTACATGAGTTTACAAGTTGCATCTTGCTCAAAAGCAAACACTTTTACATTGTAGAATAACCAAGATTATGAGATAGCCAGAAATAAAAGTAGGAAACTAAACTCTAAGTCAAGGACTTTATATACAAAATAGTATAAATATAATTATTTAATTTACTATCGGGTTATCGGTTAACCCATTAAGAAAAAACGTCAAACCATTAAGAACCGCTAACCCGATAACAAAAAAATTAAAACCGTTATCTGAACAGCTAAACCAATAACCCATTACTGATAAACCAATAACTTTTTTTCGGTTCAGGTTATCGGTTTCAGTTCGATTTTGAACAGCCCTAGCAAGAACTACATAATTGAACTTTATGGTAATACAACTTGGCATTCTAAAGCCTGTAATCTTCTATAGCTCTGTTCCTAAATCTATCTTTGTCTGCTTCATTACTAGATTTCTTAACAAACCTTAAGCAGTAAAGCCACTCATTGTGCAGAAAATAAAAAATCGAGGAAAAGTTGTGTCGTTGTTAATGTCGAAAAACTGTTAAAAATGGAGTGGTGCAGCTGTCGTTAGTTAAAAAATTAATGTATTATGTTCCAAATGTTGCATTTTTATTTTTTTCAAAGGTGACGCATCAGTCTCTCGCCTCATTTCTTCATCTCGCCTCACCTCATAAGAAATTACAGTAGTAAGTAATGGAGCTACTAGTTGAGAGTCTAGTGTTCTTTGATGGAATCAATGCAACTATAGAAACTATAGACTACACCCAAAATTTATACTATATGGAGGTTAGAAACAATAGACTTTTTGAAGGCGACGAGAATAATTGTGTACACAAAGTAAGCTCCACGTATGCGCTTAAAGTTAATAACTTCAAACCAAAAGTTGGTCCAGATATTTCATCAACCAGCTCGGTGAAGTCTTGTCCGGATAATGGAGTAACACTCACCATAGATTAGAAGAGACTATAAAGAATCAAGATGAACAAAGAAGTGAAGAAATCATGACCAAAAAAAAGTAACTATTTTCACTTTCAACACAAACATAAAATGACAAACAGGGATCCTTAGTACTAACTGTGATGAGAACATATTTAGTACTAACCGTGATGAGAACTAGTTTCATGTCAGATATTCCATCTTATTGTGCTACAAAAACTCATCAGGGATCCTTATTTGTCATCAGATGAATTCACTTTATAAAATTGTGGTTGGAGGCTAATAGTTCCGGCAGATTGAGTCCTACTGATGGATTTTATAAAAGTATTGTGCCTTATTGTTCCTAGTGATGCATCTGCAAATAATCTCTTCTAAAATTTAGTAAAACTTAACTTATGTTGTTATAGTATTTGATGGATTTGACAGGTTGCTTGGCCTTGAAGGTCATTGTCTAAGCGAGCCGCAACTCTGAAAAAAACATTAGTCTGATAGTTTTTTTTTTGGATTGGTCTACTGCAGTTCATCCACTACCCACGATCCCAAGCTTATTTGGGTTAGACTATATGAATCTTCACTAATCATGTTACCAATACTTTAGTCTTCAGCACAGTGTTTTGGAGAGTGAGAAGCTGAAGCTGGGAAAGAAATACAAAGCAAAGAAAAAAATGGTTTTAGCCATGTAATGGAAAAAACCTGTGAGGACTGCAAGGTTAGTTGGATACTGTTACTACTACTTCACCACTTTTGTTTTCCTTTTTATTTTTGAAAACTATGAAAAAAGATAAACAGAGGACTGCAATTTTAGCTGGACTAAAAGTTAACTAATTAGTTTATCTAATTGAGTTCTAAAGTAAACGTTAACAAAATGAGCTATTAATATAAATTCCAAGAAGTATATTTAAAATATCTTACTTGTTTCAATTTCTTGATTTCATATAGGACTAAATTCTAAAGCAAAATAAAGTAATTGTTTATTTTCAAGATTCATCATGATCCTTCGTCTTTAAATTTAGCAACCACTAGAATATCAAACAAATGATACAATGAAGCAACAAATATAACACACCCATATTTCCCTTACTTATAAATCTACAGTGATGCAACATAGAGCATACTGGTTCCATCTCTATAAATCTACTTTAGAACCCACATGGATGTAATATATCCTTTTGCGAGCCTCACCTCCCCTCTTTTCATGTGGATGTGGAGACACTCAACATAAACATTGCAACTAGTTCTGTAACTTTTGCTCTTCTTTTCGCTCATTCCCCACAGTGAACACTTTTCTTAAGGAGATTCAAATATATCTTACTTTTAAAGTTATATGTATCAAAGACATCCTGACTGAATATGGTGAAGAATTTGATGAGGAGGAAGACTGTTATGATGATCTCGTCCACTTTTATCATCAAAAGTTGAGTTATGCAATCGAGCTAGCAATAGGAACTTGGTTCACAACAAGAAAACAACAATTATCATTTTCAATTAACATGACATAGCAATAGAGTACATGTAGATAATTATAGATAAAAATCTGGACTTTTGTTCAAAATGTAAATTTAACTCAGAGAAGTTACAGGAGGATAACAAACAGTTTTGTATCTTTTGTTGACTGTGTGTTAGATTATTCTGTCTCTTCCAAACTTAAAGTGACATCGGATGCGAGTTTTAGTGGGAAACATGTGCATTTTTTTAAGTTATTCCTTTGTATAAAACTCTACTAAGCCCGCTTACATAGATCTCTTCCTAAAAAGAGGTTTCTCTTGATCCTTAGTGGGTTCAGGCCATGAAACTGGAGAGTGATGCTTTGGTGGCAAATAATACTTGGAGTCTAGCGGACTTGCCTCCTAGCAAGAAACCTATTGGCTGCAGGTGGATTTACAGGGTCAAGTACAAGTCCACAAGAGAGGTGGATAGACTTAAGGCTAGACTAGTTGCTAAGGGGTATAGCCAACAAGAGGGTTTGGACTATGGTTAAACTTTCAGCCTTGTGGCTAAAATTGTTATTGTCAGGGTCATAGTTGCTCTTGCTACCTCTAGGGGTTGATTTATTCATCAGATGAATGTTCACAATGCTTTCCTCAATGGTGATCTGGTAGAAGAGGTCTACATGTCTATTCCTTTTGGTTTTTCTAGACAGGGGGAAAATAGTAAGGTCTGCAAACTCTACAAGTCATTATATGGGCTCAAACAAGCTCCTAAACAGTGAAACTTCAAATTGACACAATCGTTGATCAAGTTGGAATTTCACCAGGGTCACTATGATTATTCTCTCTTCACTAAACATGATGGTGAAGACATAGTTATTGTTCTGGTCTATGTGGATGATCTCCTAGTCATTGAAAGTGCCTTATACAGTCTACAAAAAAGGATCTCCACAAACAATTCAAGATGAAAGATCTAGGAGAGCTTAAGTTCTTTCTAGAGATTGAATGTGCCAGGTCTAGCAAAGGGATTCACATGTCTCAGAGAAAGTATGCCTTGGAACTAGTAGCTGATTGTTGACTAGGGGGAGCTAAACCAGCAGGAACTCCACTTGAGCAAAATAAAAAACTAACATTTGTGATGTATGATGAATGCATTCCACAAGAAAGAGAACATGAAGATCCTATTCTACAGGATCCAGTAGGTACCAAAGACTAGTGGGGAGGCTATTGTACCTCACCATGACTAGACCTGATATAGCCTTTTCAGTACAAGTTTTAAGTCAATACATGCATAGTCCTAAAGAATCTCACATGGAAGCAGCACTAAGGGTGGTTAGATATGTTAAAGTAGAACTATGCCTTGGGTTGTTAATGCCTGCTGAAGACACTAATCAACTACTTGCCTATTGTGACTCAGATTGGGGGGCATGCCTAGAAAGAAGGAGATCAGTCAATGGATATCTAGTCAAGCTTGGAGGGTCATTAATATCTTGGAAGTCAAAGAAACAAGAGACTGTTTCTAGAAGCTCAACAGAGGCTTAATTCAGAAGTATGGCCAATTGTGCAGCTGAGGTTACTTGGTTAGTAGGTTTATTTGAAGAACTTGGAGTTAATATTAAGCTTCATATAACTATGGTCTGTGACAGCAAGGCAACAATTCAGATTGCTGCAAATCCCATCTTCTATGAAAGCACCAAACATATAGACATAGATTGTCATTTTGTAAGGAAAAAAAATGGTCAAGGATTACTAAAGACATAATTCACACATACTAAGAACCAGCTTGCAAATGTACTCACAAAGAGTCTTTGGGGAAGCTCAACATCAGATACTGGTGAAGAATCTAGGAGTTATGGATATATTCAAACCATGAGCTTGAGGGGGAGTGTTAACCATATTGTAAGGTTAAGAAAGCTACCATGGTTAGGTGAGTTCACTAGTTTGTTAGAGTTAGTTAGAAGTTGGTTAAAAGTTAGTTAAAACTAACACACTTATGTACTCATGTGAATTAAGTTGAAATGAAGATATAATAAATACAATTGACTCCTTCTAGAATTCTCTATTCTTCTCTCTTCTTCCTCTCAATAGCAGTTAAGGTCAAGCTTCGTTCATGGAGTTAACAAGATGAAATCAGGGTTCGGACATGCGATTATTTTTATAAAACATTTTAAAGAGCCTCAAGCCCCAACAAGTCACAATTCAATTTACAGTATACAAGAGTCTCAAAATCGATTAAATTTTTTTTGTCAAACGATTGAATAAATCAACCACAGTCGGTCAATTATATTTATAAATCGATCAAATATGGATTATCGGATATCACTTAGGTACAAAAGGCCGACCGAATCGTTATTTTTTTAAATTACAAAATTTGTCATTTTATTACCCACGACGAAAAACACCCATCGAATTCAGTCTATTTTTAAAATTATACTAGTATAAAAATGTACCATCCGGGGATCAAGCCCTCATATTTACGTTTGTAGAATACTATTCTACTACTAAACCATAGGTGTGTGTGGGTTTAAGACCGAATTCGGCCAGTATTCTATTGATTTTTGGATATATTTTTAGTAGTGATACCAAAACCGCAATAAAATTTACACCCTAACCCGATAAGTGAATCAATTCAACTTAAAGCCAATTTCATTTTTAACATAGAGTATTTCAAACATTTGGAAAGTCGAATAATCATAAAACAGATACCATAAAGATGAATGAGAAAATTAAGTGAATATGAACACGTATTTATTATTGAAGAAGTTCATGGTTTTATGTATCAAATAGACGTGACAATATAGTTGAATTTAAAAAAAACATTCCTTCACGTGAAAAGTTGATAAAAAAAATTATAGTTCACCCATTTATGGGTGAACCACTTATAATGTTGGTAAGGATATGATGGAATGTATGCGTCCACTAATGATCACAGGACCAGGTCCTTTGACACAGTTTGAATGCTGAAAGTAAATAACAAGAATGTAAAAACACACGAGTTTTTACGTGGAAACCTCCTTGCTCAAGGGAGTAAAACGATGACCTGTCACACAGGATTTTCAACTGATTTCACTAAAACTCCAAGCGAAAGTGAAATACAGACTCCAACAATAAAAATGATATTAACACCCTAATCTCACACTAAGTAATAAGCCTATTACTTACTGAGTCAAAGCAATGCATTCATTGCACTATATCAACTATTTCTAATCAATATAGACTTCAAACGTAAGACACACAGTTAACTCTAACAATGCGCTTACAAAGACTCACATAAAGGTTTGAAACGTTTCTTATAGAGATGAAACAAATCCTACAAGTTTAGCACAATACAAGCGATCAAAACAATAGCAAGTGAGAAAGGCAATTCTTTAGTCGATCAGGTCCCTTGCTGTATTTGTGTTTGAAGCTTGATTCTCTCTCTTTGAATGAATGAATATTTTTGTTGTTTGTGATTTTGATTATATCAACCAAAACGAATTATTGACCATTGGACAAACAACCTCGTCTGTTTCTATTGGTGAAGTACGCTGACGACTTCACCAACCCTCTGTCAGGACAGCTTTCCAGCTGTACAACATATTGTTCTTGGACAAGAACACTCTGCAGAGGACCGGGTCCCTGCATTTGTGAGGATCATCAAAACATCTGAAAACCTATCATTTTCTCCTTTTATACGATGACAAACAAACCATCTCACATGTGTTAAATTCATTTAATTCAGTTCCCCCTATCACCAGTTCACCCTGTCACCAGTTCCCCCTGTCAACATACTATAATTTCTCAACACACTTACAATATAGATTCCTCCTTTGACATCATTGAAAAGGAGAGACAGTAAACATATACAAGTTGCATGCAAAGTTGTTAGGAATTCAAAGACATAGGCCACACAGGACATGAGCATGCAAGCATAAATAGAGAAGATAAAATCATACCAAACAGGGCAAACATGAAAAATTAGATTATAATATTAGATCACAAGACTGGCCACTGAATCCAGTAAAAACAATACATTTAACACTAGATTGAAAAAGGGGAAAAACAAAAGACACGGGAAGACTTAAGAACAAAAGCAACAGACTCTTTAGGATGGAAGGGGACGAGGAGAGAAGGACTGAAACACAAGATTCAGGCTAGAATTAGCATCAACATGTGCCTGAATGAGTTGCTTGTTGAGAGACTTGACTTCCTCACTGAGTGAGGCATTTGACTCAAGCAGCCGCGCATTTCCAGCCCTCAACTTTTCAACTTCCTCCTTACTATCAGCACTAGTACCAGGTCCTCGAGAGATAGCCTGTTGAAGCTGGGCTCTAAGATGAGTAATTTCCACATCCTTTTAACTCAAGTTCGCCATGAAATCATCCAACTCACGCTTGAGAGTTTCATGTTTCTCATGGAGCTCAGAGACATGGGACTTGGCTTTGACCTTACCCTCAACACACTCACATTCTAGAAGTGTGGCTGCAGAAAACATTTGATTTATCGTTCCTGGTACTCCCTTTCCATGAGGCACTCCGAAGTTTTCAAACACATTGTTCAATAAGTAGCCATAGGGTATGCCATGGTTGACATTTTTCCATGTCATAACTCTATGCATGTGCTCGAGCATAATCCCAGGAAGACTAATGGCTTCAAGTTCGTCCAATTGCTCCATGAGAAATAGATCTGCTGCAGAGGCCACCGTTCTCTTTTCACTTCTGGGCACGACCACCTTGTTGACAAACTTAAAGAACAACTGATACTCTCCCTTGAGAAAGTTCTTTGGAAGGCCAACACATTTCATGTCCCCATGCTTGGTGGCCCGTTGAAAAAAATTAATAGAGGGCTTGCACCCTTCAACGGACTTGATCCCTTGAGAAGGAACTCACAGTATAATTCCCAAACTTTCTTCACTCAAGGAGATCTTCACCTCTCGCACGGTGGTCTGGGCTACTCCATCATCAAGGAGTTCCATTTTGTAGTAGAACTCACGCACTTCTAGCTCATGTAAGTATGGTGTTGGACACTCAAACAAGTGCTCCCAACTTTACAGGGAAACAAAATCATAGAGAGTGCACATACCAAGTTCTGTGAGTATGTCAGAATCAAACACCCTTCCATTTAGGATTTCTGGTTTTTCAGTTTAGCAATACGTTCCTCTCTTGTCATGACCTTTCCTTCAACTGGTTTTTTTGGAGTCGGACCTGGTCCTTCTGCAAACTTAGGTTTTGAGGCAACCTTTGTAGTAACCTTGGCCTTTCTTGCAGGTGATTTCTTCCCAGATTTAGGGCCTTCCTTAGCCTTAATTCGTTGTTCCTCTGCCTTTTTCCGCCGTTTCACCATTGCCCTAACAATGTCCTCAGACTCTGTATCACTGGAGCCTATTTCTTGGGACAACAGTATAGGGTTTTCAACAGGCACACTATCAATCTTTCTTTCCCTTCGATTTCTTATGGTCTGAGCCTTGTTGGCTACCATAGCATCTCCAAGTAGCTTTTGAGTGGAGCCTCTTGTCACATACTTTCTACCCTTTCCCCCTTTTGTTGATTCAACTACTTTTCCTTTCCCTTTCCTCTTTCTTTTTCTTTCAGATTCAGAAGGTGCATCAGGATATTGAACCTCAGGTACAACATCAGTTTCCACAAGATCAGAGGCAGACACAACTGGAGCATGTGCTCCTCTGATACATTTTCTAGACCAAGAGAGATGGGCTTATTCATCATCTCCTTCACTAGTAACCCCTATGGTTTCAGGGGTTTGGTCAAACATAGGTTGAAGACTGTGAGGGACCTATTCTGGCGACCTGTACTCACCTTCCACAAGAGAGTTGCCTGAGTATCTCCTCTGAGTGATGCTAGACTTTGCACTACTAGTTCCTCTGCGGCAGCCAATATGTTAGACTCTGTTCCCTTTCCCTCAGGAAAATCCCCATTGAAAAGCCTTTCAGACATGGTAGAAGATACAGGCCCCTGGTTGAGGCTTAACCTCCAGATATTTATTTGGTGTCTCAGTAGCAGGCTTGACAACCTACTGGGCCTCAGAGTTTAGAGAGTCCTTCCCTAATAGAACTAGCGTTGGAGAACAAGGTAAGGTTTCTACAGGTTTGGGTATGGGAGATTCTAATAATTCAGTGTGGGGTGTGAGGGATTCACCAGTTTCACCAAGCCCACACATTGGAGTAGATGGAGAAGCCTCAGAAGGAAGAATTGAGAAATTGAATGAACTAGGGTTTCAATTTCTTGGGAGAGGAAGAGTTTGACAGTTTGCAGGAAGAATGAGAAGAGCATTTGGAGAAGAAAGAAGAAATTTTGAAGAAAGATAGAGAGTTTGATTGGTTTGAATAACACAAGTTGAAGCAAGAAGATGTATTTATGCTTGGTATCGGGTCCCTGAACAGGAGCGACCCTTGGTTTTAAAACAGAAAAAATGTTTTTAACTGACACAAGAAATAGGGAGATGACACGTGGCAGTGACCGTTGACAGAAAACTATGTAGTAAAGTGATACTAACCTTTAAGGGGACCAGGTCCCGTGCTATAGGCAGCCTTGTCTGTTATGACTAGATCTTCCCTTTAGCCAGAATTCCATGAGTGTATACCTGCAGTAAGGTACCAGGTGTGAATTCACAAACAATAAGCAATACAACAAGTATAGATACCTGCCCTCCTTAGCATTGTCAAATAAGAGGCTTCATGCAAACTTGTTGTGAAATCAGTTCAGCGTGTGCATTCCCAAACTCAATATGTTCTTGACAAAGTGATCTTTGCTCAGTGCCTTGGTAAAGATGTCAGCTATTTGGTCCTCCGTCTTATAGTATCTCATCACCACATTTCCCTTGTCAACATTGTCTCTAAGAAAGTGATGCCTCACATCAATGTGTTTGGTCCTCTTATGCTGGACAGGGTTCTTGGCCATGTTCATTGCACTTGTGTTATCACATATGAGGGGAATAGTATCTGTGAGGACACCAAAGTCTTCGAGTTGTTGCTTGATCCATAAGAGTTGAGCACAACATGAAGCAGCAGCTACATACTCAGCTTCAGCAGTGGAAAATGCTACTGAGTTATGCTTCTTAGTTCCCCATGAGTTTAGAGATGACCCTAGAAAATGAACCATGCCTGAGGTTCTTTTTCTATCAACAAGAAAACCTGCATAGTCAGCATCAGCATATCTAGTTAAATCAAAGGAATCCCCAGAAAGGTAGAATAGGACCAGGTCCTGTGTTCCCTTCAAGTATCTCAAGATTCTCTTAGTTGCCTTCAGGTGTGTCTCTTTTGGAGCTGCTTGAAACCTAGCACACATCCCCACACTGAAAACTATATCTGATATGCTTGCAGTAAGATAGAGGAGAGAACCAATGATTCCTCTATACATGGTTTGATTCACATTAGTGCCTGCATCATCATTGTTAAGTTTGGCATTTGTGCTCATTGGAGTATCAAGTATTTTGGCCTCCTGCATGCTGAACTTCTTGAGCAGTTCTTTGATGTACCTCTCCTGACATATTGAAGTGCCTTGAGGGGACTGTTTGATTTGCAAACCCAAGAAGAAGGTGAGTTCCCCCATCATACTCATTTCAAATTCACTACTCATTAAGGCTGCAAACTCTTTACATAGAGGATCTGAAGTGGCTCCAAAGATTATGTCATCTACATAGACTTGCACTACCAGAAGCTCTTTACCTCTAGACTTCAAGAACAAAGTGTTGTCAATTTTTCCTCTTTTGAACCCATTTTCTAGAAGAAACTTTGACAATCTCTCATACCAAGCCCTAGGTGCTTGTTTCAAGCCATATAATGCTTTGTCAAACTTCAACACATGATTGGGCAGGTCAACATCTTCAAACCTTGGAGGTTGTTTAACATAGACTTCCTCCTTCAAGTAGCCATTCAAGAAGGCACTCTTAACTTCCATCTGGAAGAGCTTGAACCCCATGTATGTAGCAAAAGCTATTAAGATTCTGATTGCTTCCATCATTGCCACATGTACAAACGTCTCATCATAATCGATTCCTTCCTCTTGACTATAACCATACACTACTAGTCTTGACTTATTTCTTGTGATAGTCCCATGTTCATCCAGCTTGTTTCTGAACACCCACCTGGTTCCAATAATAGTTCTGCTTAGGGGTCTGGGGACCAGGTGCCACACTTTAGTTCTTTCAAACTGATGAAGTTCTTCTTGCATTGAATTGACCTAGTAAGCATCATTCAAAGCCTCTTAGATGTTTTTGGGCTCAATAGTGGAGATGAAGGCTGAAAAAGCAATAAGGTTTCTTGTCTTGGATCTAGTGTGCATTCCAGATTCAAAGGGAGACACAAGATTATCTAGAGGATGGGAGGATTGATGTTTCCATCCTGCTTTCCTTGTGATCTCCTCATTGTGTTCAGCAGCTGGTTCACCATTTTCAGAGCCTTCATTGTGAGAACCTCCTTCCTGAGCAGCATTTGAAACACTAGAAGGACCAGGTTATTCTGAGGGTCTTGTGCCACTTTCTTCATTCGAAACCCTTTCAGCCACAGGGTCTTGAATTATGCCATCTCTTGGAGTTTGCATCAGTTCCTCAAGTTCAAGATCTTCCCTATTTTCAAGATTATTCATATCACCAGATTCATCAAATATCATATGCACATTTTCCTCTACACACTGAGTTCTTTTATTGTAGACTTTGTATGCCTTGCTTGTTGAGGAATACCCCACAAAATCCCCTTCATCACTCTTTGGATCAAATTTCCCAAGATCATCCTTTCCGTTGTTCAACACAAAGCATTTGCAACCAAAAGCCTTTTGATGACTGAGTGATGGCTTTCTTTCCTTTAGCAATTCATAAGGAGTTTTGTTGAGGACTAACCTGATGAGACATCTGTTTGTGACATAGCAGGCAGTGTTTACTGCTTCTGCCCAGAAATTCATGGCGAGTCCTGAGTCAATGAGCATAGTTCTGGCAATGTCCACCATGGTCCTATTTTTCCTTTCTACAACTCCATTTTGCTGAGGAGTTCTAGGGGCAGATAAGTTATGATGAATTCCATGGTCAGCACAAAAACCTTCATTTTGGGCATTTTCAAACTCTGTGTCGTGGTCTGATCTGATACTTGCAATCTTGCAATTTAACTTTAACTGAATTCCCTTTGCAAAGATGATTAGTACCCCAGCCGTTTCATCCTTAGTTCTCAGAAACATATTGCAGGTGAATCTAGAGAAGTCATCAACAATAACCAAGATGTACTTCTTCCCTCCTATGTTTTGAACTCTTACAGGTCAACAAAGGTCTATGTGGAGAAGCTCTAATGGTCTGGTTGTACTGACGCATTTCTTCAGTTTGAAGGATGATCTTGTTTGCTTCCCCCTCACACAGGCATCACAAATCTTGTTCTCAGAGAATTTCAACTTGGGTAGTCCACGGACCAGGTCCCCAGCAACAAGTTTGTTCAACAGAGATGAGCTTACGTGTCCCAGTCTTTTGTGCCACAGACTTGCATTGTCAAATTGAGCACTCATACATGTGAGACTCCCCTTCTATGGAGTTGAGGTCTGCAACATACATATTCTTAACCCTTCTGGCAGTAAGAACAACTTTGTTGGAAGCAAGATTTGTGACTATGCATTGGTCTGACACGAATCTCACTTCATTTCCTTTATCACAGATCTGAGACACACTAAGCAAGTTGTATTTCAAGTCATTCACGTAGTACACATTGTCTATGGAGTGTTCCATTGATCTTCTAATTTTCCCAACACCAAGAATGAATCCCTTTTTGCCGTTTCCAAATGACACACCACCACCTTGGTGTGCTTCCAAAGAGAGGAAGTTTTGAGTATCTCCAGTCATATGCTTTGAGCAGCCACTATCCATGTACCAACATTGACTGCTTTCTCTCTTCTACAAAAGAATCACTTGTTAGATTTAGGAACCCACTTCAGATGGAGTTCCCAAAAACTATCGAGAGGTTTGATGAGGAACCTTCCGGTCCAAGGGGGCAAAGTGTTCTTGCTAAAATGATATCTAGGACCAGGTACCTTCCTCTTCTCTACCTTACCCTTTTCAAATTTAAAGAAATTCTCTTGATTTTCTTTTACCCTTTTTAGAGACTCGCAGTTTCTTTTAAAATGACCATTTCTCCCACAATGGGTACACTACAAGTTATCATAAACTGACACATACTTGCTATGAGGGTTATAGGGAGGTTCTATGTTGCTATACCCTAAGTCTTTCCTGCTGTTAAATTTCTGATTTGCTAAGTTTGAAATAATCTTACATGAATCAGTCCATTTCAGAGAATGACTTAACTCTTCTTTGACTTGACTTAGGTCCTTTACTAGGTTTGAGATTCTCTCAAGAGCAGCAACGAGTCGATCAGGTCCCTTGCTGTATTTTATGTTTGAAGCTTGATTCTCTCTTTCTTTGAATGAATGAATCGTTTTGTTGTTTTTTATTTTGATTATATCAACCAAAACGAATTATTGACCATTGGACAAACAACCTCGTTTGTTTCTACTGGTAAAGTACGCTAACTACTTCACCAATCCACTAACAGGACAGCTTTTCAGTTGTACAACATATTGTTCCTGGACGAGAACACTCTGCAGAGGACCGGGTCCCTGCATTTGTGAAGATCATCAAAACATCTGAAAACCTATCAGGATAGCTCGCCCATTTCTGGATGAAGTATCCATTTTAATCTGTATTTTTAGGGGCAATTCCTTTTGATATGTGATGTCCAAAAATGTTTGTTTTGAGGCGAGACTTTTATTATTAGCAACGGCCTAAGCTTTGATCTAGTTGTTCTATTGGCAAGGGCCTATACTTTTGTCCAGTGGTTCAATCTATGAGAGTGATCAGTTGGTATTTTACCGAATACTCCTAACTCCTTTTTGTTCACTTTTACTTGTTATATTTTGCTTCTTGAGAGGCAAACTGTATCAACATTGACTAACATTTAAACATGTATGTCTTTTTTTTATCATATTAATATGAAAATGATTGCAACTTATAGTATTTTCCTATAGTTTCAAATATCCAATATATCTTTGAAGTTTAGACCAATAGACTTTCGTAAAGCGAAAAATGATAACTAAAAGTGAACGGAGGAATTACTTCATCAATTTATATTTGATTGAAATCCATGTTTCTAGTTCTGTTATTCACTTTACTCTTGCGTTACCATTGTGCTATATATATATTTTTTCCTAGTTCGTTATAACAATAAAATGAAGAATGAATGTTATCATAAGTTATGTAGGTCATGGCTAATTTGAAAGACTTTGAAAGACAATCCTTTTATGATCAAGTTCCTTTATGCATTATCGAATGTCACAAAGCTTCAACATAAAACTAAATTATTTTAATTATTTTTGGGAATACCTAATAATTTAAGTGGGGACAATGCATTTTTGAGTGTTTTAGTGGATCAAATTTGATCATTATGAACAAATCCAAAATCTTTATAGATAGAGCCAATCATTAATTCCCAACCGTGGGGTGAATCCTACAGACGATCAGGCAAACTCAAGCAAGGAAGGGAAGTGGAGTAATTGTGAAGACTGGCGTAGAAATTACTAACTTTTATTTATGGAAGCCGAGACAGATCCTGCTCCTCTACAATTTTTGGCCCCATATTCTGGGTGTGCCATGGGGGAATATTTCCGCCCCTAATTACTAGACCAACCTGCTATAATCTTATCCGCTTCAGAGGTTAATCAGTAGGGAAATTCGCGGAGTTCTAGTTAGGTGAATTCTTTGCATCTATCAATCAAATGAATGCTAAAATTCAAGTTTCGTCTTCTGCGAATATGAGATAGACCGACAGCCGGTACGGGACTAAGGGACTGTGGGAATAGCGCTGAAGCAGCCGTCGGGTTATCAACAGTTTTTGACCTGTCTGCCTGGACATAAGATACCTAAAAAAATAGAAAAATGTTGCGCAAAATATTGAAAATCTTCCTTGTTTTTATCTTTCAAACAAGGAAACAGAGAAGATCAAAGAAATGGAACCTAAAGAGAGAAGAAAAGCTTAGCGAGGAGATCAGGTTGAATCCAGAAAGCCTTACCGCTCTTATTCCGCAGCCATCGCCGGCATAACCATAAAAAAGATCATTAAAAAAGCGTGAGCCGTTATTAAAACATTATAAAATTAATGACGACTAATATGACCACTAGCCTTCAAGCCCATTCCCGATTTCTCAATATCAATATTTGGCCATCTCGAGTCCATACAGGTAAAGAAATAGCTACAAAGAAGCAACTTATTACCGATTGAAAAAAGTAAAGGAAAGCCAAAATTTGAAAATTAGAGACAGCCACAAGAAAAAGAAAAAGAGAAAAGGAACATTATTATTAGAGTCAAGTTAGTTCATGACTTAATACCACAAGAGAGCATGATGATATATATATATAAGTGAAATATAAAACATTATCACTTACATGCTCAACTATTTAGGACCATATATAATACACTTACAAGCTAACTAAGTTGCTTCATCATATACATAAACATAACTACAAAAGCCAACCTTTGATAAGCAATTATTAATATGCCAAAGTTGTTGATTTTCTCTTGGAATAATCAGAAAAACTAATCCCTCCATAAAACTTCCCAGCCTCATGATTGTTGATAACTCTTCCTTGATTAGAAGGTGTTTTCAGCTGAACAATAGGAGACTTCTTCTTTCCATACATTTCTTCAAGAAGAGCAAACCCTTCTTTGCCTATCTTAGTAATATCTTTCCTTGGTGCCATATTTTAGGTCTAATTAAAACTACAAATTAAACTTAGAGGAAGAAGAAATGTTAGTTGTGTTTGATGCATAGAGGCTAATAGATAAGTCCCTTTATATAGGTGTTGTAAAGTTACAACCAAGAAGGAAAAAGATACTATTTTAAAGGACAATAATTTATAATATTTCCTTACCATTCAAATTTTCTTTGATTCTTTTAAGATATATGTTGCAAGAATAAATAAAGTAGAAAAAAGGCAATGGAACGGATGTTTCCATTAGAGGGGTCGTGTATGTATTTGACCTTTGAAATTATTGAATCTGCATGTACAAATGATAGAGCGTTTGGATTGATTTATTTTAGGTGTTTTTAAGCCAAATAATTTTTAAGTATATTTTTAATGTTTGGATAACAAGATAATATACGATACAATTGTTTTTAAACACTTGTTTTTAAAGCAAAATAACAAAAACAAGTCAAAAATCATAAGTTAAGAATTCTAGCTTATGACTTCGACTCTGTTTGAATTGACTTTTGACTTATTTTTATTATTTTGACTTAAAGACAATTGCTTAATTAAAAACACTTTATTGTTTTATCCAAACATTATAAAAGTGATTAAAAGTTATATGCATTAAAAACACTTAAAATAAATCAATTCAAATGGACTTTTATATTTAAATCATAAATTATTAGTCCGTCCAAATAGACATTAATTAGTCCGATGTATACAAATAAATTTTGTACAAGTTGCAATTGTTCTTGTAATAGCTAAAATATATCTCTTTTTACAATAATCTACGGTAAAGAGTTATCGATCGATTGCAGCTTGATTTAAATGTCATTTAAAATTTAGATGACAATGATTAGATGGATCTGAAATATTTTTAACATTATGTCTAGTGGCAACAAATAAAATAATTACACATAGAAAAAGATATAGAGATGCTTGAATAAGGCTTCGTATTTCATATGTTGGATTCTTTGATTCCAACTTTGGGATAAGAAAGTTACAAATAGGAAAAAAAAAGTTGTAACTGGATATTGAATTAACTAGTTGAAACATAGTATATGGTATTAATCTATTATTTGTCTGTCCAAGATTAATTTTCTTATATGTAATCTTACCATATAGAGTAGGAATATGATCCAAGTAAATACTCAAAGAAGAAAAGAATGTTCATTAAAAGCACTACCAGTAGTAGTAATTTTTATCATCATTTATGAGGACCTTTTTTTACAAAAAAAGAAAAAGAAAAAGAAAGATGGGTGTTTAAATTGGACAATTATTTAAGTTGAACCTGAAGTCCAAAGATTTATTTTTTTCGTTCACTTTTATTTGTCATTTTTAAATTTGACATACTCATTAAGAAAATAATAATTGATATGATTATTTTATCATTTTAGCCCTATTAATTGATGTTAAATATTTAATCTTAAAAAATGATTTGGAGAATATAAATGATTAATGCTGACGACTAAGGGTAAAATATGAAAGAAAAAAAATTAGTGTCGAAAACACACTTAAACTATCATTTTTTTAAGTTTCATAACTAAACTATTGAAAGTATGACTTAATCTATCACTTATAAGTTTGACAGGGCCGACTCAACAACATTGGGGGCCTAATGCAAAACTTAAGAGAGGAGCCCTAATATATTTTTTTCATCATATATATTTATTTTTTTAAATCTACTTTTCTAGTTATTTTGGATGCAAAGTCATTAGGTACTGTTTTATAATCAATTTATTTTAATAATTCATTTACAAATGATAATATAGCTAATTCATTCAATCTATCTTGAGACATTGTTGATCTTAAAGAAGATTTAATCAATTTTAATTTTGAAAAAACTTTTTTCGGCTTAGGCAATGGCTATAGGAACTGCTAACATTATTATATAAGTAATATGTGTATTTGAAAAAGAATCAAGTCTTTTTATTTGATTGAGTATTTTCATTAGATCATTATCTTCTACTTGTATTACTTCTCTTATCACTTTTAATTCAAAAAATAATTCTAAACCATCAATAACAGAATAACTATTACGTGTTAAAGAATGTTCAAGGTTAAGGCAATATTTTTTTAAATTCTCATCATTTAGTGATCTCAATATTTTACCACTAAATAAGAATCAAAAATATTTTCATATGATTCAATTGATTCAAATCTATTTTGAAGTGAAAAAATAGTTTTATCTACTCTACATATATAAAGCAATCAACTCTTAAAGATTCTTCAAAGGACTTTGTGATTTCGCTATCCATATTTTCATCAAATTGTTTCTTACGAAATGCAAGTTTATTTTCATCTCATATGCAATTTCCTTGGTAGAAATCATAACACTCATAGTACATATAATTTTTTTAAAATAAAAAATAGCATATATAAGTAATTATTTTTTAAAAATGGGGGCCCCAAAATATATGGGGCCCCAAGCGATAGCTTTAGTGGCCTAGGGGTTAAGACGGCCCTGAAGTTTGAGAAATATATTTCTCTCTTTTAGTACACTCTCTTCATGTGTGTACTACACTCTCTCTTTTATTTAAAAAAATTGTCGCATCACACTCCCATAGACAAACTATTTCACCTAAAAAAAAATTAAATAAATTATCAGTATTACTTGAAGTTAAAGATTAAAGTATTGCTATAAAAAAATTGTAAAATAAAATGTAAAATATTTTTCTTACCCCACTCCACCACTTCCTTTCACCTACCCCTACCCCCACAATTTCTTAGTTTTTTTAAAAAGAAATTTTTAAAAGTTATTTTAAAAAAAATTCTTACTTCATCCCCCTCCTATTTTATTTTTTTTAAAAAAAACTATTCTACCCCATTCAACCTTCTCCTTTCAATTTTTTTTCTTGTTTAATTTTGTGTTAGATATATACATATATTTGTAGAAAAATATATTTTACTTCCCACAAGACTTTTTTTAAATAAAATTTTTATTTTTATTATATTTGGTATGCAAGTAGAAAATATATTTTCCTAAAAAATATGTACATAACTAACACAAAAGGAAAAATATAGAAAAATAAATAAATTAGGAGTGAAGGGTTAGATGGGGTGAGGTAATTTTTTTAATTTTAAATAAAAATAATATCAATTTTTTTTGAAAAGGAGTGGTTTTGGGGGGGGGGGGGGGGGGTGAA